>CAUYPO010148109.1:0-10950 GCA_963574435.1 Cheirogaleus major
ACTAAAAATATATAGAAAAAATGAGCCGGGCATGGTGGCGCATGCCTGTAGTCCCAGCTACTCGGGAGGCTGAGGCAGGAGGATCGCTTGAGCCCAGGATATTGAGGTTGCTGTTTGCTTGGCTGACTCCAAGGCACTAACTCTAGCCTGGGAAACAGAGTGAGACTCTGTCTCAAAAAAAAAAAAAAAAAAAAGAAAAAGAAAAAGAAATGTGAGAACAAGATAATGAGTAAGAAAGATAAGAGTTATGAGAAAAAACATAAGTTGTCATAGTGGGTGGTATTTGCCTCTTTAGATGAGGTGTTTGGGGAAGCCTTTTCTGAGGAGTGAACATTTGAGCTGAGAAATGGCATAATAACATTCCTAACCAAGGGGACAGAAATTATGCAAGCCTAGAGGAGGAAAATAATCTGCAAAACACTTAGTAAGTGTTGGACACAGTTCCAAGTCTTTTATGAATATGAATCAATTAATCCACATAGCATCCTTTTGAGAGAGTTACTATTACTATTCCTAAGTTACAAATGGTGGAATTCTCCCCTCTTGCATGGAGACGTTAAATAAATTGGCCAACATCACACACCTGGTAAGTGCAGAGCCAGGGCTATGATTTACACTTGGGCAGTCTATGTTCTTAATGCACCACATGCTGCTGGCTGTTGGAGGAGCAGGAGGAAGGCTGGTGTGGCCGAAGCATGATGAGAAGGTAGAAATGTTGACAAAGATGAGGTTAAAGAAGGAGCCCAGGAGTCAGATCATGCAGGGCTTGTGAGCCATTGGAAGGAGTTGAAACTTTATAGACTATAGAAATACACCAGAGTGTTTTCAACTCTGTGTCTTCATGAGATCTGATTTACTTGCAATACTTTGTTTCTCTCTCACCCATGCTTGATATTCATGTTTATGAACTAACCACTCCTGAACCAAATACCATTGGCCTTCCACCTGGGATAAGAGGTGAGAGGAGAGAGGAAAAGGGTGTAGGTGGGAAGAGCTGGGGCTGAAACTGTCCCATATACCATTCTAGGGAAACACCCCAGTGAAACAGTGAAGGATGTGATACAATATTGATATTTACAAATATCTGTGTGGTGCCAACGTGGGACAGTTACATGTGATAAAAACACTACAGGTGGTCAGTTCAATTTATCATTTGGGGTATCCCCTTATTATTGGTGATGTAGTTATGGATATTTTCAGCAGGCACATTTATGCCCGATTACTCAAAGTTGTTTGCATGTTGATCTGAAGATTTATATCTCTTTGAAGCAATCATGTTTATTTTTAGTGTGTCAGGACAATATATCGAGGTCAAAGTATAAACGAAAATAACCAGTATCCTCCACAGAAGATTCAGGAGGAAAGTTGCAATTCTTTCTTGACTTTGAACACATGGAGCTTAGGTGGATATCTGATATATACTTGGGAAAGAATGTAATGGATGTATTGAAAATTAATGGGAATAAAAAAAAGTAAGCAAAATGTATATGACCCACTGTATTAAAAATCAAGGTTTGAAATTTTTTTCAACAGTTTGCATTATAGGTTTCATAATCTTTTTAACATCTTGAAAATAGAAACACTTGCAAAAAGATTTAGTGACTTTCAAGTCAAGCAAATTACCTGATAAATGGAGATCATACAAGAATATCTTTCCTAATGGAAATGGCTAAGATGACTAAAGACCCTTAAAATCAAAACACTAAAAACATTAAGCCAATTGAGTTCCAATGAGCATACTTTTCTGTAGGCAAGAGATTATTTACAGCAGTGTTCAATGAGGTTGTTTTTTTTTTTTTAATGATATTTGGGTGATGAAGTGACTATGATACTATTACAATGTGGGAAGAAAAGTTGATGGCACTTCGCAACCTCATTATTTGCAGCACTTCCTTCAGTACAGTTGGTGGTCTTGTTACAGGCAGAAGGGCCCACTCAGCATATCCAGTACCAGATATTTCCTACTTATAAAGTTGCATCTGAGAAAGACTGAAGATGAATGCACTGAGAGCTCTGAGCGTTACAGGATGAAGCTCGTGTGACTGCCGTTGTAAACACATTTATTCCTGGGAGTAAACATTTCTTTTACTTTTCTCCCTGGACTTTTGTAGCATATCTTTCAGTGAAATCTAGGTGGGGATTGCTTTACTTAACAAATCTGGCCTCTAGATTGTCTGTTTGGTAAATTCTCTCGGAATCTCCAATGTGCCAGACACATGCAGCTGTTCTCATTTGATTATCGACTTAACTATGAAATGTGTCTCCTGACATTTGCTTGTGAGGGTAGCTTTGGCAGAGTTGGGGAGAAGGAGAAAAGGTAACTCTGTGTCAGTTAAAATGCATCAACATTTTAATTGTTTTTCTTCATTTTCTGATCAAATAGCTCTGGAAACTTTGCCCACTTGTCTTCCGTGTGGAAATCCTGAGCAATCATTCTGCCCTGGAGGTTCTTGGTGCTATGGAATATCCATTTGGCCCTGTTTCTCCTTAGTGTGATCTCATATTCATGAATAATTGTTTTTCCTCTCTGTAATAAGGCACAGGGCAAGATACTGGACAGGGAGGGAGAATAATACCATTACCATTCATGGAGAAATATAATTATGAAAAAACTATCTTGTTGCCTTGGAGCACTGGGGATAAACTGCCATGATTTGGAAGCATTTTGTGAATTTGCAAAGATCTTCAAGACCAACTGTAGTTTACCATGTTAATTTCTTATTGATTTTTAGCAATTTCAAATTCTTAAAGCTTAGCTTAGCATGCACTTGTAAGCTTTTGAATTAGATCTATATATACAAGTCCAAAGTGTTGATAGAACTTTTATGAATTGTTTTAAGCTGTGGGAGCAAGAAAAAGAAAGAAGCACTTTATTTTTTTATTTGGTAATCACTTTTCTTATAAAGATTGAGGTGAACACAAAGGAGAATTTTACTCTTTTGTTATAATATTTTATATATTCTAAACCTTTTTATATTATTTAGTTTTGATGTCATTCCCACTGTGTTAGAACATGACATTTTCATTCCTGGTGTTAAAATAAATTTCATAAAATAAGAAAACTGTTAAGATTTAATTTTGTTTTAGAAAGAACATATATTTTCCATTTAATTTTCTATACCAGTAATTCAGTTACTGAGAGGCCCATAAATTCTTCTTTTATAAACCGGAGAATCACAGGATGATTTACTGAGAACAATACATATGGAACAAAATGAAAAAGTTTTATAATCTCTGCGTTTCAGTGAGAAATGTGGTTAAACATCTTCCAACTGGATGGTTTTGCTTCCCGTATCAATAGAACATGACCCGTCTTGCACCCACTTTCATCACCTTTCACTGGGATTAATTTAGAACACCTCCCACCCTAACTTGATGTGTTTCTTCACCTTCATTCTTTCACATCACCAATTAGCTCACTGTGCATTTTAGCAAAAAGCCCACTGGACATTAGTGCAAGACCTGGCTCTGAGTCTGGTTTACGCCATCAAATAACAGTATGATTGCAGGTGAATTATTTTTATAATAATCTCTTCTCAACATGTCTCAAAGAGTTTTGTGATGGGAACATAAGATGAGATACATTGAAGTGTCTTTAATGACAGTGACACATAAATAAGAGGCATCGTTATTCCTGAAGTACAGCCATTCCCTTTTCAAAATTCTTCAATCATTCCTTCTTGCCTAAATCCAAATTTCTCTTGTCATTCAAGGTCTCTAGTCTCCCACTTTAACATAGCCTGTACTCACCAACCTTTCCAATCTTGTTTCCCTCCTCTCTCTTTCATGAACTCTTGACTCAACTATTTTCCAAATTCTGGACTTTTAACATGTTAATTTCTCTACATAGAATTATCTTCCCCAAATATTCACTTTCTTCCCCTCCATTGGTGTCTTTCATCCTCCTGCATAGGGAAGTAATCCCTCATATGGCTGAAAAACCATAACTGATAGTCTTTGTTTTATCACTTTATATAATATTTGCAGAAAGACCCTATACATTCCTGAAGGTTTCTTTATACCCCAGAATGCCTAGAACTTCCCATTGCACATTCTAGCTGCTCTATAAATACTTGATAAATGAATGTAAAAGAGCCTACCATTTTTCTTATTCCCTGAAGTCCTTGTAAAAAGTTTTTGTACTTCTAAAGGTCCTTAAAAAATACCTGTCATTATGATGATGGTAGCAAGTATGCACAAGTAGCAAAAATATACACATTTAATTAGATGTTAGCCTTCATTTTTAACTGAAAATTAGGTAATAAGAACATCTTTCATTAAAAATTACTCTTTCTCTTTGTTCAGAGATTTGTCCCTGAGGTTTATCAATTTCTTCTGACAATCCCCTCATGTTAATAATTTCTCTTGTTTGGACTTTGAATCTCAGGGACAAGATACCAGAATATTAGAAGTAAGAGATAAAGAATAAAAGAGAGTCATATCTAGCTTGTGGTTGCTTTATTCCTTGGCCATACTAGAGATAATGTGTGTGTGTGTATTTGTGTGTGTAATCCCAGGAAATGTGGACAGAGAACAGATCTATAAAATGCATCTGGGAAGATCAACACTGATATGGAACTGTTGGCACTATGCCTAAAAGACAGTAAAAAGAAGGGAAGAGTCAGATTCACTAATTCGAAATTTATCTACAAGTTCACTCTATATTTCTTGCATGGGGCATTCCAGTTACTATAGTAGTATAATAAGATGTCTCGAAATCTAGTAGCATGAAACAGCCATTTCTTATGTTCACTGATTCTATGGGGCAGGGACTTCCTTAAGGCATAGCAGGTCAGCTTGTCTCTGCTCCACAATGTCGAGGGCCTCAGCTGGAAGACCTGAAGACCACGGGCTAGAAGTATTTGAAGGCTTCTTCTGAGCATGTCTCTCTATGTCTCTGTAGTGTCTCTCTGTGATCTTGCCACATTGGCGGCTTCAGGGTAGCCAGATTTCTTACACATTGGCTCCTCAACCTCATGCCTTTAGTGAAGGGGAAGAGTGTGGAAAGCTAGCCAAAGCTGAATTGTCTTTTTTGATCTAGCTTCAGAAGTTACACAGCATTACTTCTTGTATTCTGTTTGTCAAGGCAGTCAGGAAGTCCTGTCCAATTTCAAGGGGAGGGGAAATAGACTACACCTATTAGTCGGGGAGTGGTAAGGATCTGGAAGAGTATATGGGACCAGGAATCTTATCATGGCCATTTGTGGAAAATACAATAACCTGCAGTGGACATATTGAAATTTCAACTGAAATCAAGGTTTACAATTATAAATTTTAACATAAATTATAGTTTTAAGACTTGCTTTGGGAGTCTATTCCAGACACTACTACTCGAACTTTATTGTCATTTTTTCAGAGAAATTTGGAATTTTTTACTTTTTCTCAGTAAGTTGCCCCAGCATTGCTCATATGCTTAAGAGCATCAAACAAAATTAATTGGTCATACTTAAGTAAGTATATTCTCCTTCAATAATTTCTCCAGAAGCAATGACTATGCAGAAATAATTAGAATTTCAAATCATGTTAAAGTTGGTTTCTTTTCACTAACCTGATTCAGGAGATGCTAACCAAGCTTAGCAGGATTATTCTAATTTCAGCATACAATATGCAGAAATGAAGCAAATGTGGAGGACTCTGTGGCCTTCAGAGATGGAACTATGCCTTTTCTCTCAAAGACTTTTATTCCTAAGATGTTGTTACTTCCAGCAGATCTGCTCATTAATGCCTGTCTCCACTCCATGTTGTTTTGGATGGTCACAGCATAATTACTGAGAACCTACCTTGTGCAGGGCACTTTTTTGCCTAATTGTTTTGCATAGAGATGGGTACTTTTTCAAGGTTGAAGGCATTGGATGAGAGAAAGACTGCTATTGAGTTAATCAGAGCATATGTGGGAAAGAGAAGGAGGTCAATGATTTTCTAAGAACAGAATCTTTTTTCCTTTCCTTTTTCTCTCTTCAAATACAGGTCTACTCTACAAACGTTAACATTTTTTTATTGCCATTTTGCTTTATTCCTCATTATATATTTATTTTGTCTTTCACAGTGATACCCTTTAAAAATGTAGACACATTTTTAAGAAAAAATAAAATCACTATTTCTATGATATGGACCTTAACTCTCTTAGAAAATGATCTTTTACATCCTTATGAATATTGAAATCAGTTGGTGAATTTTTGCTAACCCTCCGTAAATTTATACTTTATGGATCTGAAGACAGAAAATACATACTTTGCTGTGAAACTTCATGCTTCTAGAATAATCATGCTTCCAGAATATGTCATGATCTAACCTTTAGGACATAATGATAAATTACTTTTTTCCCATAGACTTTACTGATAGGTTGATAGCTTAAGTCTATACTTTAAGTGCTATTTTATTATCTGCCACAGTTGTTTTATGTATTTTAATTTGATTTAGTTTATTGTATTTTTGCCCTGAGATAATTTATGCAAAAGTGCCACTCAGAAAAACAGAGCACATACTGCCATTGTTGTTAATATATTTTTCTAAATATAGAATAAGAGACCTAAAGTACAAAATGGAAATGAACTTCTTGTTTCAATAATGGACATTCTGGTCTTTGTCCTGAGGTAGGTTAAGAGTGCTGACGTGTGGCTTCATGACTTGCATGTCTTAGTCTTAGCATTCCTTGGATAGAAGAGACTCAAATGCATTCAGTTATGATGCACTGTTCTTACCGTCACCCATTTTTCCATGGCCCGGTGACACCTGTCAGGGGCATGGTACAATATTAGCTTCCAGAATTTTGTGCTTTCCCTAATGATTCAGCTAACTACTGGTGTTTCTAGTAATAAAAAGGAAATAAAGGAAAAAAGAGGGACAATGTAAGAATGAAATAAAGAAAAACATGGCTACATGTGAGGCAGGCAGGCAAAAAATTAGATTAGACATGCAGAGGCAATTGCTGTCTGATTTGTTAAATAATATAATTTGAATATGTCAAAAAGGAAATTTCAGCCAAAGGAAATAGCATGGGTATATGCACCAAATTGAGTCAAGTTTATAAAGTTAGAATTTAATTTTTTGTCATTCTTCTGTTTTTCTTAATGTTTATTTCCTTTCAGAGTCTCCAGTGATGAAGACTTATGCATTTTTATATGAGTGTTTTAAAATGTTTTTCTGAAATCTAGGCTGCACCAAACCCCTAGTTGTTTATTATGAACTTTAGATGACTTAGTAACTTTTTTCTCAGTCTTTCTCATGTTTCTATATTCAACAATAATAAGGCCTACAATATACTAAATATCTACTCTAAACCAAAAAATGCGGCTTCATATATATACACATATATTTACATATATGTGTGTGTAAAATAGATCATTTTTATTTTATTATACATATGGTAAAATTGAATTTCACAAAGTTTGCCCAAAGTTAAACATTTTTTAATTGACAGACCCAAATCCGCATCCTCTTCAAAAAAATTCTGTTCTTTCCCTACTATTCTGTCAGTTGTGTTGGTCATATAATTTAGAATGATAGCTCTTGTTGTGGCTTCAGTCTAGTAAGAGATGAAATTGTCTGCAAGCCTGGCCCAGTTTTAAGGAGATGTTCCACTGTAAGAAGAAAAAGAAAAAAGGCATGAGCTGTGTCAGGATATTTCAAATTGCTTAATGCTATTATTGCTTTCCTTTGGTTCAGGTTTGCTGTCTCCATTATAAAAAATATCATCCATATTCTTTGCTCAACTGTCTATTCTATAGTGAAAAAGTTCTTTCAGAAGAATAAATTAAAGATCAGAAGTTTGTGTTATAAGCAAAAAAAAATCAGAATAAGAGGAATTTAATTGTTTCCTTAATAACATTGACAGCAAGCAGGTATAGACCATATGCTTCATGCTTTCTCTGCCTTTACGAATCCCATTTACATTTAGCGCTGGTCCTGCCCTCCCACTCTCACTACTCATTTTTCAAAATCCCACTTCACATTGAAGACCTACCTAGTTCAAGTGCAACCTCATTTCCAAAGCTTTCCCTACTATTTACCCTCCCTCTCAAAATAAAACACAGATCTCTCTTCTGTTTTCTGTAATGTTCATCTCTTATGTCACAGCTTAGTTTATTAATTATTAGAGTTATTTACCAAAGTCTTTTATCTGCCCTTTAAGAACAGCTCTAGTGCCCTCCAAAAAATAAAATTAGCTTATTGTTTCATTCTTAAGAACATCTAAAAAGAGAAAAATTCTGGGTCAAGCAAAATAAACATTAGCACCTCTGTGTGACTTCCTTATTATCCTCACATACCTTTAACTATGTTTCTATTGATGTTGAAATAGCAAATAGCCTGTAGGCATTTTTAGCATGTGCTTTGGACAGCAGCAGATTATTTTTGGTTAAAATGATTAATTGAAATGTCAAAAAATTAAACCTGGGGAAAATTCGTCTCTGGATAATTCTTTATAACAAACTTATAATTTATTATTATTATTTGTGAAATACACGTGGATGGGGGTGAGGGTGGGAATGAAAGTTGGGGAAAAGACCTTTAGGTTCTAAAGAGCTCAATTTTCCCTGATTTCCACTTGTGGGTTTGCAGATTTCCATTTGGTTTATCTGCCAGTCTTAATACTTACCTGCTCTCCTATCAGAATTTCGGTGTGGGTATTCTCCTACTTCTACCCTGTAAGCGAAATAAATCCTTCCATTACTTTATTCAATGGATCCATACCTATGACATTGTATTTATTTCAATACATTAGTATTTGCAGCTGGCTTTGATCAATGGCAGCATGCAGGGCAGTTTGGTTCTGTAGCAGAGAGCTGACATGGGCCTGTGGCCGTGGCAGATGTGTAGAGCAACCTGGCTGTAACTTTTTGCAGCTCAGCCCCTCTGGTGGGTATTCCCACAGCAAGACAAATCTATCAGGGGCTCCTTCCATTTGTCTTAGCGTAGGGCTGTGTTTACTTTATGAATCCTCGGGCACAGTAGGCCACAATACTGTTATTCTTTTACAAGTATTGACATTTAGCTCAATTATTATATTTCTGAGAAGGACTGACAAATGTTTTTGTTTTATATAACAATAATTATAATTTTAGTAAGGAAAATATCTTAATTTAATTTGGAATACACAAAAATTAAGTGAGCAGGAACTGGGCTCTATGAGGAAGTAGAAAGCTGCTGGATTGAGTCTTTGTTCTTTAGATAGTTGACAGACTGCTTGTGTGTGTAAGAGAAGCAAATGTGTTAGGGTCTCCTGGTGCCGATTAAGGTTTCTAAGTAACAACTGCACTTCACTGGGCGCTGAGTGCTTTGGGTAGATAGGTGGCTGATGTTCAGATTCAAATGCTTCTTCTGCCTGAAGGCTCTATTCTTTGAAATACTGAGATATCTTATAAATTCACTGAATGTAAGGGAACAAAAGCGACTGCTAGTCACCAATTAAATTCTTTCCTCCCAATGCAGAAATCAATCCTGTGTTTTAGTCGGTGTAGAAGATAAAACTCTAGGACAGCAACCAGCTGTGGTTATAGAAGAAAAGGCAATGAAAGTATAGAGAGAGGCAGGAGCCATGCTTGGCTATCATGGGGGAAGAAAAGAGACTTGAATTGGCATTGGACATTTACTCAAGGACATGTATCCTACATTCTCAGCATAAGCTGATATAATCAAAATGACCTTATAGGGCAAAGGGCTGACTTGAAAAATCAGTTCAAGCAGCTTGGTTGCCTCCCAGAGATGAGGAGGAGCATGCTGAAGGTTGTATCCCAAGGGCAGACAGAAGGCAATACTCAGTCTGACTTTGCTTCCAGAGACTATTTAAAAAAAGTCCAGGAGATGATTGTTGGGTGAGACCTGGTGAATGGAGGCATTACAGACTGAATGCAATGTGCGTTCAAACGTATAACCCAAGGCAGTGATCACAGCTGAGATCAAATTGGAAAACTTTCAGGGGTGGTGACTAAGATATCAAATGGCCCACAGCACTAGAAGAGAACATCAGTAAGTTAATTGAGCTAATGTAGGTCAGACCTTTGATCAGAACATCTATATTTCAAAAATGGTATTCACAGACAATTATGTCTTTTATGTGTGCTTATCAGTAATTGGTTGTAGGAAAGAATTCTTTCCCTGTCCATTAGTTAAAAAAAAAAAGCAGCTCAGGGGTGCTGGAACAGTAAATTAGCTCTAGAATTTTCCCCATGTACAGCTCTCCTTCCCTGATTCCTACCTTATGAACACTGGAATTGTGTTTTATCCCTGCTGTGGAATATGATGGTTCCATGTCCTTCACTGTAACTAAACAGTCTCTGATGGTCCTGTCATACTTTGTTTCAATCTTCTTGCCCATGGATTCTGGGTCAGCAGTAGGGGAAAAAAAAAAAAAAAAGCAATCCCAGAAATTCCTCCTTTTAAAATGGTATTCTTAGGATAATCCAGTGTTTTCACTATTTTACATCAAAGGCCACTGCAAGAATAGCTCACAGGATTGCAGCCTTGAAGAAGCGTGGGGCTAGGGCTTCAGAGGCCCCCAGCTTACCTTGTGTTCTCTTTTGTAGGGCTCTGAATAAGCCATACACAGGGAACATCACAGTGGTAACTCTGGCTTAGTGATCACAATTTCCTACTTTGTATTTTTGAAAAGTTTCACTTCTCAAAGGGCCTAGATCAGTAGTCCCTTTAGATCAGACTTAGACAGAGTTTTTGAAACTTCGTTCAACCACTGAAATTGAAAGCTGCCTAAGATTGTGGCATGCATTATCCAAAAGTGAAATATTTTACATGTTGCACTTCCACACACAAGTAAAATACATACACACGCATACAAACACACACATAAATTTGAGAGATGTTTACTTATTGAAGGTATTTTTGGTGACCACATTTTCAGAGTGTACAAGTGACAAAAACCACAGCAACACTTTATTCTCTGAAGTGGCATAGATAACCCTGTTGTGTATCATTGTACTTTGAGGGTACTTTCTT
>CAUYPO010148111.1:0-10523 GCA_963574435.1 Cheirogaleus major
CCAGCAGCCCTGTTTATCTTTAGTGCCACCATGGCCATTCTTTGGCGGATGAGCCAGGGAGGTTCAAAGTACCTGGGACCCCTAATTCCACTGCTTCCTTGCACTTTTCATAGATTATGAATGCCTTTTATCCACCACCCATGGTGACATGCGCCCCTAGGTACCTGCCGTCTGAGCGTCCTCAAACCCTATCGCACACGGCGCCATGACCACAGCCACGGCAACGGCGACATCTGTCGGAGCCTCCGGAGCACTGGGCATTCTCCCGCCCAGGCCGCGAGGTGCGGCTATTTAGTCCCATTTCACAGATGTGGGAACTGAGCCCCAGAGGCATTGGCCACCAGGGGTCTTTAACGCCGGCATGCTGACTCCGGAACATACGTGTCTAGAGCTCTCCGCACTCGGCCGGTGCCTACACGTACAGAAATGGCTTCTCAAGCAAGACAGCATGGCAACATAGGCTCGATGTTTTGCCATGGGGACGCGTGAGTGACGGATGGAAGAGGTCGGGACTGCAGAAGGGGGAGCATGAAAGGTGGGTGGATCTTTCCTCCCTCCGTCCCTCCTTCCTTCCTTCCGTCACCGCGCTGCAGCTCAAGGGCCACTTAGCTTCGTTCAGGGATATTCTTAGCTCTGCACAAACAGCCACCCATGCGAAGGCTAAATGGAGGGAGAGGTGGGGCACGGGGTGGGTGGAGGGTGAAGATGCTTCTCTCATCTGCCCCTGTCTGTCCCACCTTCCCTCCGCCCCCACACACAGAATCTGCTGGAATTTCCCCAGCCCTGGATTTCTCTCTCTCAGGTGGTGTGATAATCACAGCCTTGCTGTGCAACCTTGGGCAGATCACTATCCCTCTCTGTGTCTGCACTTCCTCATCTGTAAAATGAAGACAATATTACTGCTATCTCATGGGGGTCTATTGAGAGGAGGACATAAAATAAGGGCTAAGCGTGGGGCTTGGCACATAGCAGGTGCCAAATAGAGTGTCCGTGGTAATCTTTTTTTCTTTTCCTTTTTTTTTTGAGACAGGGTCTTGATCTGTTGCCCAGCCTGGAGTGCAGTGGCACAGTCACAGCTCATCATAGCCCTGAACTTCTGGGCTCAAGCGATCCTCCTGCCTCAGCCTCCCAAGCAGCTGGAACCACAGTCGTGCACCCCCACGCCTGGCTAATTTTTTAAATTTTTCATAGAGATGGGGTCTTGCTATGTTGCCCAGGCTGATCTCGAACTCCCTCCTTGGCCTCCCAAAGCACTGTGATCACAGAGCTGAGCCACCAGGCCTGGCCCTCCTCTCAGTTCTGAATCAGGGTCTCAATTTTCTTCAATATTTGGGGGCACGGACTCCCTCCCTGCAGGGCCGCACTCCAAGAGTGAGGATGGGGCGAGAACAGACTGGGATGGTGGCTGAGGGTCCCCACAGCTGTCCCTGTTTTCCTTCCTGATCCCCAATCCCTTTTTCCTGCCTCCGTCTCTGAGACCAGCCTGCATTGGCTCCATGCATGGACTCCCGGACCCTGTGGCTCCCAGCCCCTGAGTAACTCACTTTATCTTTCTGAACCTCAGTTTCCTCATCTGCAAAATGGGACGATCGTGTCACCTGTTGTCCAGATTACATACAATAAGCCACATAAAGTGTGTCATGCCCAGGACGAAGGACTCAGTTGGTAGTAAAAGCTAAAAGTTCACAGGTGACAGAGACTGAATGCAGCGTAGCTCAATGTCATTTAACACTTGAAAAATAAATTGCAACCGTTGCTATGACCGTGGATAACCAGAATGAAATAGTGGCCGCTCGTAATTCCACGCCCCGTGGGCAACTTGTCGATGAATATCCTTTTAGATGAAAAAAGGAAAGAAAAGGAAAATGTGTTCGGGCCCACTCTGTGTGGGCTGAGTCCTGGTTTGAATGAACTGATTTTATAAAAATGTCTGCGGGTCTCGACAGGCTGTTCAATGCTATTAAAAGATGACTGCTAGTTTTGTTGTTGTTTTTTTTTTTAAGAGTGTTGCTGATATTGGAACAATGTATTTTTAAAAGAGTCCTTGTCTTTTGGAAACTACTGAAATATTTGTGAATGAAACATGATGTCTGGCAATTGCTCCAAAATGGAGACCCAAGGTTGGGCACGTGGGAGCTCATTAGGGACTTTTGTTCCTTGTGTGTTTGAAATTTCCTGTAATAAAATGCTTTTAAAAGTATATAACCCAGCCATTCTCCTCCCTGTGTATTTACCTAGGAGAAAAGGGAATTTATGTTCGTAGAAAGACTTGTTCTACATAAATGTCCACAGAGGCTTTGTTTGTAATCAACTGTTGTGTAATTAAGAATTGATTTATCTGGTCTTTGTCTCAGGTTTCTGGGAGATAACTTCCAAATTCTAGAAATTTCCCTGAGTCATAGGAGTGCCTTTGTCCTTCACGGTGGGCTTGGAACACAATGGAGTGACTAAGGAGGTGACTCAGAGTGGGGTCTTTGCGTGCCAGGAAGACCAACCGTGTGATTAGAGGGTTGAGGGTTTGAACCACGCGACAGCAGCCCGACCTCAGGGAGCCGAGCTCAGTCATGTCGCAACGATTCTCATCCATCGCACCTGCGCAGTGAGCCCCCAGTAAAAACTCCGGACACTGAAGCTTGGCAGAGCTTCTCGATTGGTGAGCACACCTCTGCTCTGCGAGGAGACACACCCTCAAGCCACAAGGAGGGGGCAGGCAGCTCTGTTTGGTGTCATCGTAGCTCCCGCCTCGGCCTCCCAAAGTGCCGGGTCTGCGGTTGCCACCATGCCCGGCCCTCAACCTAAACTTTTGTGCCTTTGGAGTTTTGTCGCCTGTGTACGCAGTACCTCCTGAAACATAGGTCCAATTTAAAAAAGAGACAGAGTACTAGGTCGACGTGTACTGAATTGGGGCGACGCGTGAGTAAGTTCAAAGAAAACTCAATGAAGTGACACTCTGCAAAGCCAACGTGTGGGACAGACACAGGAACAGAAGGAGACAGAAATCCTCCCCTCCCCTCCACGCCCATCAGAAAATGTTCGCTAAACTGTTCTGTCTAGAAGGTTCCTGCTGGGGGCGCAGAGAACCCTCACTCCTTAATTTAAACAAATGAGAGAATGTGGCGACATTATGGGTCATTTTTACCCTCCCACGCCTGGGCTACCACGTGTTCCTCTGACCTTTCCAGCCTGTTGATGAACACGCCATGCCCTGTAATTACTGCGGTAATTGCTTTCGGCAAGAAAACAACTAAAAATGTTTAAGAGGTGACAAGCAAAACCAGGCGCCAGAGGAGGCGTGAGACGGGGTGGCGTTGGGTTTGCAGGGTCTCCCCGAGTGCCCGGGGCGAGGGGCCCCATCTGGGAACACCCGAATGCAAGCGTTTGTGTGGACGTCTGCTTTCGCTTCTCTGCGCTGTGGGTGGAGCCCGGCTTGCTGGAATGTTCTAGAATTGTGGTGTTTTCAGCCTGCGTGTGTGTGGGAGTGTGTGTTGTGATGTACACGTCTCTGTAAGGGAATGTTTTGTGCCTACACACGCATGGACGTGTGTGTGTGTGTGTGTGTGTTCATGGGGACATGTGTCTGTGACCCCACGTGTGGCTGTATTTGGGACCGTGTGTCTGTGCGTGTCTGTGCGTGCACGCATGGCCCGCAGGGCGTGCTGGGCAGAGCTCGTGACTCAGGCGTGTCCGCTTATGTGTGTCCCAAGACTTCTGTGCGTGGCCTTGGGTGCCCTCCGCAGTGTGTTTGTGGCCTCGGGCGCACATCTGGGGGCCTGGGGGACAGCGTCGGGGTGGGGGGGGATGCAAGGGTGGCTTGGGGGCTGCCTGAGCACCAGGGGGTGTCAGTGTCTCTGGGGTGACCAAGTGTCCAGTGCGTGTGCCCACAGAGGGGGCCCTGGGACACAGCCTCCCCACGCCCGAGCCAGCCGGCGCAGTCCCCAGGACGCGGGTGGGGATGTGTCCCCGGCCCTACCCTCCTGCCTTCCCCTCCCCCGTGTCCTCTCCCAGCCCAGCTGGGGGCAGCAGGAGAAGCTGCAATAGGCTTAAGTGGCCCACTTCCTGGGAGGCCGGGTGCCCTGGCCATTAGCATAATGAGCCCAAGGCCCCCCGACCAGGCACCCTGGTCACCGAGGCGGGGGCGTCCCGGCCCCAGGGCTGCCTTTTCCTCCTGTAGCACTTAGAGGTGGAGGGACCCAGGAAGGGGCAGCCCCAGGGACCAGACCGTGGCCAAGTGGTGGCAGGACGGAGCACAGGGTCAGTGAAGGTAGGAGGCGAGACAGAGACAGACAGAGACACCAGGGGCCACAGAGACTGAGAGATCAAAGGTGACAGAGACGGAGATGAAGAGAGACCGGTGGTCAGGCCGGCAGGGAGGGAGGGAGATGAGACGGAAGATGCTCGTGGGCAGGGAGGGAGACACGGGCAGGCAGGGAGGAAGGGGACAGATGGAGGCTCACCCATGGTCAGCTGGGGGCCAGGGAGGAGGGAGGTGGCAGAGGTAGGAGAGAAGGAGAGAGGTAGACAGAGAGAGAGAGAGACAGAGAGAAACCGAGAGAGAGAGGAGAAGACAGAGAGGGGACAGTCATAAACACACACAGCAGAGACGGAGTGCCCAGCCGCGAACAGAAAAGAGAAGAGAAAAGGAGGAAAAGGCTGTGGCCACTGGAGAGAAAGACAGCGGTCCTCCCCGGGAGGAGAGAGACCAAACACAGACCCGGGTGGGACAGGACCTGCCGGGCCCCCCACACTCGCGAGCACACTTTGGTGGTAAAATGAGTATTTACCAGATATCGTTGTGCATGCCGGGCACTGGGCAAAGCTCTCCATTGGCCTTACTTCTGTCCTTTACCTAAACAAATGTTTATTGAGCACCTACTGCATACCAGGCATTGGGCTAAACCCCGGGGGACACAGCAGTGGAAACAGACAGATGGAAATCATTGCCCTGGTGGAGCTGGGCCAAGGCAGGAGGATCACTTGAGCCCAGGAGTTGGAGACCAGCCTGGGCAACATAGCCAGACCCCATCTCTAAATTTTTTTAAAAATTAGCCAGGTGTGGTGGCAGCACCTGTAGTCCCAGCGCTTTGGGAGGCTGAGGCAGGAGGATCACTTGAGCCAGGAGTTGGAGGCTGCAGTGAGCTATGATGATGCCACTGCACTCCAGCCTGGGCAACAGAGCAAGACCCTGTCTTTCTAAACAAAACAAAACAAACAAACAAACAACAACAAAATTGTCCAGCTGAAGGGCTCAAGGGTCTCCTCAACAAGTTAAACGTGAAGTTGCTATATGACCTAGCCATTCCACTCCTGGGTTTATTCCCAAGAGAAATAAAAACCTATGTCCACACAAAAAATTGTAAATGAATGTCCATAGCAGCATGATTCATAACAGCCCCAAAGTAGAAACAAGCCAAGTATTCATTGATGGATGAGTGGATCAACACAACATGGTCCATCCACACGTGGAACATCACTCAGCCATGAACAGGGACGAGGCTCTGGCACAGGCCACAGCGTGGAGGGACCCTGAGGACATCATGCTCAGTGAGAGACGCCAGACACAGAAGGACACACAGTGTGAGACTCCGTTTATATGAAATGTCCAGAACAGGCAGAGCCACAGAGACGGGACGTGGACTCGTGGGTGCCGGGGGCGGGGCAGCGACTGCTGCTGGGGACGGGGCTGCTTTTACAGGGGATGGCAATGTCCTGAAATTGGACTGCAGTGATGGCTGCACAACCCTGTGAATATAGTAAAACCCACTACACTGTATACTCTAAAGGAGTGAATTGGATGGTGTGTGGATTACATCGCAATAAAGCTCTTAAAAATAAACCTATCCCTAGATCCAAGCTGTGATGCTTGAGAGTCGTCTGAACACAGGCTCCTCTCAGTAGCCCTTGAGACAAGGACTTGGGGACCAATAGTTGATGTGGGAGCAGAGGAAGCCCCAACATGAGCAACAGGAGCCACGCCCGCTGGGGACCTTGGAGACTACACCTGCAAGTCGTGCCTCCCAGGAGATAAGAAGTTGGGTATTTATCCGCCAATTCCCGCCTCCCGCTGTTTGAGGGTCCCTCCTGGGGGACCAGCTCCCCACGCGTGCAGCCACCACGGTGCCCTGAGCACGCTCAGTGAGCGAGGTGCCAGCCGCCTCCAGCGGGTGAGGGAGGTCCGGCGTGGGCTGGGGCGGCAGGCCTGGGGCCCCAACAGCGGCTAGATTAGAAACCCGGGAACCGTCTTGTTGATGCGCCCTTGCAAACCCAGCCACATGCCAAAATCAGTGGGCGAAGCATGATGACAGACAGGAACCCCACAGGCATGAGTGTCGCTGTCATCGCCGCTGGGACACGCTGGGCTTCATGTGGCCCCTAACATGCCGTACCGAGGAAGACGCCACGTCCCCTCTGCCATGTCCTTCCCCGAAATGCAGACCCTCAATGTAATTATGAGAAAGCATCACACAAACCCCAACGGAGGGACGTTCTACAAAGTACCAAAAGTGTCAAGGTCACAAAAGGCAAAGAGAGACTGAGAAACTGGCACAGCCCAGAGCAGCCTAAGGAAAGTGACCACCAAATGCCCGTCCAGGGCCAGGGTCCAATTGATATTTAATGATATTTATGTAATAATTTTAATGATAATAGGATTGATTAATAATTTAATAATATGAATCTCATTAAGAGAAAAACTGGTAAAATTTGAATAAGATCTGTCATTCAGTTAAATAGCACTGTACCAGGACATTAGGAGGACAATTAGTGATACTTGAATGCGGTCTTGAGATGAGTTCATTGCCTTGTACCAATGTTAATTTCCTGTGGTTATGAAAGGTGTTAAATTAGAGGAAGTTGGGTGAAACTTAGATGTGAATTCTCTGTTGCTCTTTTTGGCAACATTTTATAAGTCTAAAGATATTTCAAAGTAAAATTAAGCAAAAAGAAACAAAATGAAACAAAATCTATCTAGAATTCAGCTTCTGGGGCCGGGCATGGTGGCTCACACCTATAACCCTATCACTCTGGGAGGCCAAGGTGGGCAGATCACTCGAGGTCAGGAGTTCGAGACCAGCCTGAGCAAGAGCGAGACCCTGTCTCTACTAGAAATAGAAAGAAATTAAAAATAGAATTCAGTTTCTGGCTAATAGCCCTGTGAGTGATCTTAGAGGCCACTCCCCCAGACCCAGTCAAGGCTTCAGATGATATAGCTCCAGCCAACATTTTATTTATTTATTTATTTATTTATTTATTTATTTATTTTGAGACAGGGTCTTGCTCTGTCACTCAAGGCTGGAGTGCCGTGGCATCATCATAGCTCACTGTAACCTCACACTCCTGGGCTCAAGTGATCCTCCCGCCGCAGCCTCCTGAGAAGCTGGGACTACAGGCATGCACCACCATGCCTGACTAATTTTTAAAATTTTTTGTAGAGATGGGGTCTTGCTACATTGCCCAGGCTGGTCTTGAACTTTTGGCCTCAAGTGATCCTCCTGCCTCCGCCTCCCAAAGTGCTTGAATTACAGGTGTGAGCCACCACACCTGGCCCCCAGCCAACATTTTGATTGTAACATCATGAGGAATCTCAGCTAGAACCACCCAGCCACTTCTGGATTCCTGACTCACAGAAGCTGTGAAATATTAATATTATTAATAAACGTTCATTGTTAGAAGTTGCTACATTTTGGGGTAATTTGTTACACAGCAAAAGCTGACTAATACAGCAGGAAATGGATGGTTGAAACCAGCTGAAGAACACCCCAGCCAACCCATAGATCACAAGAAAAAATAAATTATTCTTGTTTAAGCATCTAAGTTTTGGGGTGGTTTGTTACGAAGCAATAGTAACTGATACACTATTGGCCAGTCAAGACAATGTCATCGAATGGACCAATGAGTTGATCAATGATCCTTGTAAGCAAGTAGATAATAGCTTTATAGAGGCAGAAGATGCTTCAACAGTTGGTTCTGTTACTTTGCAGAATCTTAAATCAATTTGTCAGTTACTGGGCTGTTTGCTTGAACCAACCCATTGTGGAACCGTTGTCTGATCCCATAAGAACCATCTAACCATGGTTAGACCAAATGCATCGGTCGTTTGACCCAACGAGCTATGTGTTCAACCAAATGGACTGATTTCATTCATCTATTCGTCCAATATTTATTGAGAACCAAGATAAATTTAGAGAGTGACAAATATTCTGATGGAAATGAAAGAGAAATATGAGAGTTACTCTCGGGACAACATTAGCCAAGGCTTCTCTGCAAAGGTGACATTTGAGATAAGACCTAACTGTCAAAAAGGATCAGCTAGGAAACATTCCAGAAAGAGGAAAAAGCAAGTCCACAGGTACTGAGGGAGGAATTAAGTGGCGGCAGTTTAAAAATATATCCACACACCTTTTATTCTTACATTCTTGTCACGAAGAGGTAGAGTTCAGTTCCCTTCCCATTGAATCCGAGCAGGCTTGGATGGCTCCAACCAAGTGGGTATCATGGGAGTGATGCTATGCGACTTCCAACACTGGGTCACAAAAGATCAGCAGCCTCTTGTTCACCGAAACACTGGCCCTTAGGGCCCTCGGTCACTAGGGAAGACGTCTGATTACTCTGAGGCCGCCATGTTGTGAGGAAGCCCAAGATACACGAGGAGGTGGCCGCATGTAGGTGCTTCGATCAACACTCTGAGCCGCTTTCTCAACTGAAGCCTCAAACGGACCAACCATTTTCCCCGTGTCCTGTCCAAATTCCCGACCCACTAAATCCATGATCGTAATACATGGTTATTGTTTTCTAGCATTAACATGGGTGTGATTTGTTCCGCAGAGGTAGCTATCACTGAAACGTGAGCTTGGTGTAGTCCGGAAACTGCAAGGAAGCTGATGCAGGCGGAGTAGAATGAAGGAAGGAGAAGCGTGAGGAGAGCTGAGAGGCAGGCAGTCGTAGGTAAGGATGAGGAGGGTGGAAGAAGGCTTCCCCAGCTGGCTGCTGACTTCCTGGGATGCCCCACAGAGCACAGACGTCCATCCCTGAGCAAACAGCCTGTGCTCAGTAAAGGCTTTTTGAAGGCTGCACGGTTTCTCCTCGAATACAGGTGCATGTAGACATCTCTCCGGGGACCTGTCAGCTAAGGGACCTTGTCAGGATGGCCCGCTGTCCCCTTGCACCCCAGCACATTGGGGGTCCAGGGATGGGATGGGGGCTCCCGGGTTCAGACCCCCTCAGGCCCCTCCCCAACCTCTACGCCTCCTGCTGGGGCCGGACTCCTGTCTGTCCCCTCCTCGCTCTTGTCTCTGTCCCGGGTTGTGTCTGGGACTGTCTTGTATCTCTCTAGGGGTGGGTTTCTGTTGCACGCTTGGTGTCTTCTGTCTGGGGGCCTGGCTGTAGCTACCTCTGGTTCTCTCCCTGTCTCTGTCTCTGTGTTCTCTGTGTCTCTGTTTCTCGCTTTGTCTCTTTGTCTCTTTGACTCTGTCTCCCTCTCTGTCTCTGTTCACTACTGCCTCTGCCCCTCCCCTTCTCTCTGCATCTCCGGGCACCTGTCTCCCTCCTCACCCCCACACCCCTTCAAACCTGGGGCCCTGGGGCTTGGGGAGGAGCCCACCATGGCAGCAGGTGGCCAGACAACCTGACACCTGACACCGGATTAGCGGCTGTGCCCCTCACCCCCCAGCCGCCTGGAGAGATCCGATGCCACAATGCCACCGACTTTTTCACCACACCTTGATTAAATTTCCTGGCCTCCACCTGCGAAGCCCACACGTTTGCTGATGCAGCTTCATCCCACATTCCCAGCCCCCTCCCGGGTCACCAGACGGCCACCTGCACAATGACACCCCTGCACCTGCCTGGGGCTGCCTGGCCTGAGCCCCACCCCTTTCCCCAACCCCTGCCTGAGACCTGGGGGCATCCACCCAAGTTCTCAGTGACAATCATATATATATATATATAAACCATCAGTGGGTTGCCTAGATTTTTCCATTTTATCCTGCTTGTTTTAAGAAGACACACACACAAATGTGTGAAATTCATGGTTCTTTTTCTCAACCTCAGATTTTTTTTACTTTTAAAATAATGATAGGCTCGACAGGAAGCTGCAAAAATAGTACCGCCAGCCCCTGTACCGTTTACCCCGCTTCCCCGAGGAGTGACATCTTATGTAACCGTAAGGATCTCAGAGCCAGGCGATGGCTGTGGGGACAGCATCGCTGGCTGAACAGTAGGTCTCCATTTCTGGATCTTTCACTTTAAACTGTCGTCTTGGCCGGGCGCGGTGGCTCACGCCTGTAATCCTAGCTCTCTGGGAGGCTGAGGCAGGAGGATCGTTTGAGCTCAGGAGTTCGAGACCAGCCTGAGCAAGACCCCGTCTCTACTAAAAATAGAAAGAAATTAGCTGGACAACTAAAAATATACAGAAAAAAATTA
This sequence comes from Cheirogaleus major, assembly GCA_963574435.1. Classification (NCBI taxonomy): domain Eukaryota; kingdom Metazoa; phylum Chordata; class Mammalia; order Primates; family Cheirogaleidae; genus Cheirogaleus; species Cheirogaleus major. The sequence continues at coordinate 10,417 of CAUYPO010148111.1, forward strand.
ATTAGCCGGGCATGGTGGCACATGCCTGTAGTCCCAGCTACTTGGGAGGCTGAGGCAGGAGGATCGCTTGAGCCCAGGAGTTTGAGGCTGCTGTGAGCTAGGCTGAC
>CAUYPO010148113.1:0-21471 GCA_963574435.1 Cheirogaleus major
AGCGTTCTTATCATAAAAGGGTGTTGAATTTTGTCAAATGCTTTTTCTGTGTCTATTGAGAGGATCATATGGTCTTTGTTTTTGCTTCTGTTTATATGGTGAATTACATTTATAGATTTGCATATGTTGAACCATCCCTGCATCTCTTAATCATTAATATTTGGTAAGTATGGCAGTATATCATATAAACTAAATGTTCTCTAAGTTAATTAGTATTTAACCTCATAAAACTACTTATTTAGAAGAGATATGAATTGTATTACATTGATTTTTTAAAAACAATTTCATACACTTACGGGGAGCAACCATTTCTTCTGGAGTATTTTCACAGGAACACACAAAACACTGGGTTCTATGAGGATGACACTTGATCATAAAATGGAAGATGAAATATTAGTGTCAAATAGCACTGCCAATAACTCTTGCATACTAGATGCTGCAACATATGTCAAGAAGAAATAGGTATAAATTAAGAATTGTAGTTTATGATAAGTACAGATTATATTGTTTGATAGAGGAATTTCAATTACAAACCATCAGAAATGGGTTAGCACCCATTAGCATTCCAATTGTAAACCATCAATTAAATTTAAAGTGTTCTGTTAATTATGAAATGAAACAAACATGTTTTATATTCAGATTCCTTATTATATTCACAAAAAATTGCATGACAAAAAGATAAATTATTTTACATAGCTTAGTATATACCAGTAAACTCTTTGTAAGATTCTCTGATTTTGTTAGATTTTCCCTCAGGTATTTCCTTTTCCGAGTTTTGTACTGGTATTTGAATTTTTGCTTCTTTTGAGATTTTTGATTCTTTAAAATTATGAAAAGTAAATTGAAGGATCATTGTCTTAATAAATATTGGTATTAGCCAGCAAGAAAGAAGGAACATAAGGAGTGACAATACCATAGTTTTGTTCATCAAAATCTTGGAAAAAATTTAAAAGATATGTTTCTTTAACAAAGAGAAAAATGTTATAAAAGGGAAGTAAATTAAACATTCAAGATATAAAATACCATAAAGTATATTTTAAATGTTGATATTCTAATAAAATAAAAATATTTCTGTAAAGCATTTCCAAATCTTTACTTTCATCATTTTCTATAATGTATGTTATCAGAATAATCTTTCAACATTTGTCATTTCTGCCTTTCCTTCTCTCGCAATTAAACTGTACTGCTAAAATGAGAAACAAAATAAGATACATTATCACTTAAGCCACAGAAATGAAAAGAATCATAAGAGATAACTATGAAAAGCTACACACCAAAAAATTAGATAGTCTAGAAAAAAATGGATAAATTTCAAAAAACATAACTTAGCAAGACTGAATATGAAGAAATAGACAATCTAAATAGGTCTATAGCTATTAAGAAGATTGAGATAATAATTTAAAAACCCTCAAGAAGCTAAAGATAAAAGCATGAGAGCTTCATGAGTAAATTTTTCCAAATATTTAAAGAAGAAATAATTCTAGTCCTTCTCAAACCCTTACAAAATAACTGAAGAGAGGGTAACAATTCCAAACTCATTTTAAGAGGCCAGAATTATGCTGATACCAAAGACAGACAAAGACACCAAAAGAAAAGAAAATCATATTAAATATCACTGATGAGTATATATGCAAAATTCTCAACAAAATACTAGCAAACCAAATTCAACAATACATTGAAAGAATCATACACCATGACCAGTCAGGATTTATCATTGGGATATAAGGATGGTTTGGCATACAGAAATTGATCAATGTGATATACCACATTATTATAATGACGGATAAAATTATATGATTATATCAAGAGATAAAGAAAAAAACATTGGACAAAAGCCCACACTTTTTGATTAAGAAATCTCTTAACAAATTAGAAATAAAAGAAATGTAACTAAGCATAACAAAGGTCAAAAATAATAAGCCCTTAGCTAATAATATAGGTAATAGTGAAAGCTGAAAATATTTCTTCTAAGATGAGGAATTATAATAGAAAACAATGCCCACTCTTGACACTTCTATTCAACATGGTACTAAAACTCCTAGCCAGATAAATTAGGCATGAAAAAGAAAAGACATCCAAATTGGAAAGGAAGAATTAAATTATCTCTGTTTGTAGAGCACATTATCTTATATCTGGAAAAGCCTTAAGATCCCTGCTTAAAAACAAACAAACAAAAAAACTATTAGAAAAAAATGAACAGATACAGTAAAGTAGTAGGATACAAACCAACATAGAAAAATTAGTTGTGTTTCTATACACTAGAAATGAACTATTTAGGAAGAAATTTTAGAATACAATCCCATTTATAGTAGCATCAAAAACAATAATATATGAGGGTATATATTTAACAAAGGATGTGAAAAAATTTTACAGTGAAACTTATAAAACATAGACAAAATAAATTAAAGAATATATGCATAAATGGAAAGGCATTCAGTGTTCATAGATTGGAAGACATAATACTATTATTATGTTCACACTACCAAAAGCAATCTACAAATTCAAAACTGTCCTCATCAAAATCTCAAAGAAATTTTTACTAAAATAGAAAAAATAATCTGGAAATTCAAATGGAGCCAAAAAAGAATACAAGTAGCTAAAAAGAAAAAGAAAATCTTAGGAAAGAAGAACACAGCTAGAGGCATCATACTTTCTAATTTAAAATTATATTTCAAAGTTACAATAATGAAAATAGCAAGGTACCTGGATAAAGACACACATGTAGATCCATGCAAGACAATAAAGAGCTCAGAAATCAATCCATGAATATATGGTCAACTGATATTTGACAAGAGTGCTGAGAATACACAACAGGTAAAGAATAGTTTTGTCAAAAATTTGTATAAAGAAAACAGAGCATCCATAAAAAAAGAATAAAATTGTACTCTTAAACCAAACACCATCATCAACTCAAAATTGTTTAAAGGATCTTTTGATTTCCATCTTGATTTTCTGCATAAAGAAATAATCGTTGATCAGAAGGTTGTTTAGTTTCCATGACTTTATGTAGAGATGAGAGCTTCTAATAGAGTTTATTTCTAATTTTTTCCACTATGGTCTGAGAAGCATGGCATAATTTCTATTTTTTTAATTGTTTCAGACATACTTTCTGGCTTAGGATATGGTCAATCTTAGAGAATGTCCCATGATCAACAAATTCAGCAAAGCCCTAGGTTACAAAATCAATGTACAGAAATCAGTACCATTCCGCTATTCCAACAACAGTCAAACTGAGAACCAAATCAAAGACTTAATACCAGGAAAGGGAAAAAATGGCAGATTAGGGGTGATCTCTTGGCTCTATGCTCTCAGAGTGGGAAGTGAATAAAGTGGATTACTACACGCGAGCGAATTGCATTACCACAGGATCAGTTTTGTAAACCTGCAGAGAAGCATCACAGGACAAACAGCACTGGGGAAAAACTAAGGTGAATCAGAGAATCTACTGCAAATACTGGAGAGTCTGAAATATACAATAGGGAGGGAATGCGGGACCACCGCGCTAATCCACCAGCCGGCTGAGGCAGTGCGAGCTGACTCACAGGGGGACATTTCTTCCTCCACTGACCTCCACTCCCATGCAGGCAGGGAAGTGCCTGAAGTAGGTGGGAAGTGGTGGCATGGGGAGACGGTCTGTGTGGAGAAGAGACTGATATGGAGAATATTTTGAACTATCCTGTGTGCTCTGCCAAGTCAGTTTTGGGTGGAGGAGGGTCTGGACCCAGTGGTCTGCTTCCCAGTATGACAGGAGAGAGCTTGGTAACAGGCATCTCACTTCAGGCTTCCAGGAGCAGGACAGGGGGGGTGTATACCTTAAAGGAGGCTCTGCCCTTGGAAAGAGCTGAGGAGTTGGCTGGTGCAGGGTGGACAGAGTGTGCATTTCTACACCTAAACGGTTGTGACTCAGCATGTTGGGGAAGCAATGGGCTCAGCAGGCGGATTGGAGACAGCCTGCCAAATTCAGCCCAGGTTTCCATCCTGCAGGCACCTTCTGTGCTGACTCTAAGTGAGTGGGCAACTGCCACTCCAAGAGACTGTAGCCTGGAAATGCTGTGGCGGGTTACTCTGGAAGCGATCTCAGACCTCCACCCTGCCCTAGCCTGAGCAGGTCTGGCATTTGGAGGAGGGAAATAATGAGAGAAGCCATCTGGTCCTCCAACCCCGCCCCAGGTCTTCCCATCCCGGTGGCTCAGGCTCTGCCTTTGAAGGGGTGGAAGGGGGAGAGTGGTCGCTTATGTGGCTGACTCTCCAGGTTGGACTTGGGCGGTCTCCTGTCCCACCCAGCCACCTGCCCCACCCAGCGACCTGCATTTCCTATCAAGAGAACAGAGCCTGCCTTGGCAGGGCAGAGTTGTGAAGGAGTCTGATTTTCCAGGTGTGACTTGGGGAGACATTATCACCCACACTCTCCTGCGACTCAGGCCCAGGTGATTCACAGCAAAGGGACAGACTCCACCCCAGGGTGGAGTTGAGAAACAGACTGTTGTTATACCTGAAACCCATGGCACAAGTCTGCTACCTCTGCTTCGCTTCCTCTTCCCCACTGGTGGCTAAAAGGCGGTAGTAGCAGCTTATCAGGACAGCCTTTCAAGCTGAGACCTGTGTTCACCTCTTTACTGTGGCTTGATAGCCAGTGTCTTCAGACAAATGGATAGTCCCATGCCTGGGAATTGCAGAGGGGTGAGATAGTCCAATTTCTGGGCTGAAGTCTGCCAGTATTGCAGACATCCCTTGGCTGCAACTGGACCACTGGGGTTTCGTGCAGAAGGGACTTACAACACCGCTGCAGGGGCAGAGCGGCAAAGCAGGTCATTCACTGTTCTGGGATCCTCAGTGGCCTCAGACAGGGCTTCTCCAACAGCCATGAGGTTTAGGCTACATACCAACTAGATAGACCCTGCCCTTGGAGGTGTAGAGGAAGTAGAGTAACAACTTTCTGGGCTGAGACACCAGGTAGCCCTAGGAATTGCCTTTCCCCCAGGCCGATGGGTTATCTTTCCCTCTGGCAGGGCAGAATCCACCCTTGGAAGAGGGGAAAAATGAGAAAAGACATTTCCCAGACTGGGACTTGTGGCAGTCTCATCCGTCACCTCCCCCTCCAGCCCACCAAGACATACTCAGCTCTTGAAGGAAGGAAAAAAGGAGAAAAGTTGCTTTCCCTATGTGACTAGCTAGAATATGTGGGACCTTGGAACTAAGCAAAAGGGAGCAGAGTGATGTCTACATACAGTGGGTTGGTTTTGATCATCTGATATGTTCAGAACACAAGGGCTTACCCTTAGCACCCAGACGGTTGCCAACCCAGTTCCACAAGAGACTTGCAGTTCAGGAAGGAAAATATTGACCATAGTCCTTAGCATTTGCACCAGTTGACTCCCCTCACTAGGAACTGCTCCACAAGAGTGACCAAAGAACTCTGAACAACATGCTAGCAGCTCCCCCCTAGCTAAAGATCAAGCAACCTCTAAAGTATTCTCTCTTAGTCTCACTGATACCTGTTGCACTTCTCACCCTACATAAAGTAGTAACAGGGTTCTAGGAACCCTTGGGAGGGGCAGGACATTCCCCAAGACTGAGATACCTGTATATCCTATTTGGAGGCTTAGAGCACAATACAGTTGTTTTGGAATACCTTGATAATTGACTTCTCCTTGCATACAAAAAGCAACAAAAGAGAGAGAGTAAATTCATAGCCTAACAAAGGGCCTCCCACCTCAATCTAGTGGTTGTCAGTGGGCTCGCACTGACAAGAGTGATCTAAATCTTGGGTGACTAAGCAAGGTGTCCAAACTCACTAAACTCTGTAAGCAGAAGGTGAAGACATCAGGTCAAAGATAACCCAAGAGTCTAAAACTCCACTAAGACAATACAGGACAAGAGCACATCTCTCCAGCTCTGTCAAGGTTCATCCCTTTGGAATCACAGAATTTAGTCCACAAACCAGTCCGATCACCTCCGTTCCTTGAAAAAGTAGCCAGATGAGAAAGAACCAGGGAAAGATCACAGGAAACATGAAGAATCAGATAGAAAAGTCACTTCCAAAAGATAATACTCGATCTCCACCAACTGACACCAACTTACATGATATGATTAAACTGAGAGAGGAAGAATTCCGAATATGGATTGTTAGAAAAGTCAACGGAATTGAAGAAACAATAGAATACCAACATAGAGAAACCACAAGAATAATTCAGGAAATGAATGTAAAATTATCGAAAGAAATTGAAATAATTCAGAAAAACCAAACAGAAATCCTGCCAATGAATGAAACATTCAAGAAATTCCAAAATACAGTGGAAAGCTTCAAGAACAGAATGGTTCATGCAGAGGTAAGAATCACAGAGCTTGAAGATTATGCCTATATGCTAAAAAATCAGAGGAAGAAAGGGAACACAGAAACAAGAGACAATACCAAAGCTTACAAGAAGTGTGGGATTATGACAAAAGGCAAATCTCATATTGATAGGGTTCCCAGAAGGAGAAGAAGAACATTCACAAGAGCTGGAAAACTTATTTCATGGAATACTGGAGGAAAATATGCCAGGCCTGGGCAGAAATCTTGATATACAGATACAAGAAGCACACAGATATCCTGAGAGACTCAATGTGAAAAGGCAATCACCTTGTCACATGGTTATTACGCTGACCAAAGTAAACATGAAAGAAGCAATCCTCCATGCAACAAGATGAAAGCAACAAGTAAACTACAAAGGAAAACCTATAAGACACCACAGAAATACAAAACATTATTTTTCATTACTCTAAAAGCTATATGCCCAAAACTACATAACAAGGAGGAAATGGACAAATTCCTGGAAACATACAACCTCCCTAAGTTCATGTAGGAGGTAACAGAATTTCTGAATAGACCAATCTCACGCTCAGAAATTGGAACAACAATTAAAACCTCCCAAAATGGATAAGTCCCAGACCAGATGGCTACATTTCAGAATTTTACCAAACATACAAAGAAGAACTTATACCTATACTACAGAAATTATTCCACAACATTGAGACCGATGGTATCCTTCCTAATTCATTCTATGAAGTTAATATCACCTTGACACTAAGGCCAGGAAAGGACACAACAAAAAAAGAAAATTAGAGACCCATATCCCCCATAAATATAGATGCAAAAATCTTCAACAAAATTTTAGCAAATAGAATTCAGCAGCACATCCAGAAAATAATTCACAATGACCAAGTGGGCTTTATTCCAGGGGTGCAAGGCAGGTTCAACATACGCAAATCTATAAATGCAATTGGCCTCATAAATAAAACCAAATACAAAGACCATATGATTCTCTCAATAGATGCAGAAAAGGCATTTGGCAAAGTCCAACACACCTTTATGATAAAAACCCTTAACAAAATAAGCATAGTCGGATCCTACCTTAAATTTATCAAGTCCATTTATGACAAACCAACAGCCAGTATCATACTGAATGGGGAAAAATTGAAACCATTCTCAATTGAAACTGGAACTAGACAAGGATGCTCACTATCTACACTTCTACTCAACATAGTGCTCAAAGTCCTAGCTATAGCAATCAGGCAAGAGAGGGGTGTTAATGGCATCCAAGTAGGGGCAAATGAGATCGAACTCTCACTATTTGCTAATGATATGGTAATATATCTAGAAAACCTCATGGATTCGTCCAAGTGACTCTTAGATTTGATAAATGAATTCAGTAAAATCTCAGGTTACAAATCGATATATGCAAATCAAAGGCATTCATATATGCCAATAACAGTCAAGCTGAAACTCAAATAAAAAATGCAATACCTTTTACTAGATTCCCAAAGAAAATTAAATATCTAGGAATATATTTTATGAAAAATACAAAAGACTTCTACAGGAAGAACTATGAAACACTTAGGAAAGAAATTGTAGAACATGTAAACAGCTGGAAAAGTCTCCCTTGGTCATGGATTGGTAGAATCAATATCATTAAAATTTCAATAATACCTAAATTGATCTACAGAATAAAGGCAATCCCCATCAAAGAAACATCATCATTCTTTACAGAATTAGAAAAAAATAATTCTTCATTTTGTATGAAACCAGAAAAGTCTACATATAGCCAAAGCAATCTTAAGTAAAACGAACAAACTGAGAGGGATCAGTCTTCCAGACTTTAAGCTGTATTACAAATCAATAATAATTGAAACAGCCTGTGCCTGGCACAAGAACAGAGGCATTGATCTTTGGAACAGGATGGATATTCCAGAGATGAAACCATCTAGATATGGTAACCTAATCTTTGATAAAGCAGACAAAAATATACATTCGGGAAAAGAATCCATTTTCAATAAACGATGCTGGGCCAACTGGATAGCTACATGCAGAAAAATCCCACTGGCTTCCTACCTCTCACTTCTCATAAAAATCCATTCAAGGTGGATAACAGACTTCAAACTAAGGCATGAAACCTTAAGAATCCTAGAAGAATATTTTGAGAAAACCTTTTCAGACATCAGCCTAGGCAAAATATGTTTGAAGAAGACCCCCAGAGCAATCACTGAACCAACAAAAATAAACAAATGGGATTTGATCACATTAAAAAGCATCTGCTCAGCCAAGGAAACCATTAGAGCAAATAGACAACCTACAGAATGGGAGTAAATATTTGCTCTGTACAAGTCTAATAAAGCTCTGATAACAGGCATCTATCTAGAACTTAAAAGAATCAACAAGAAAAAAATCAAACATCCCCATCAATAAATGGGCCACAGAAAGGAACAGACATTATTCTGTCTTCTTTCCCAAAGAAGACAGTGTCTCACATAAAAAGACATCTTTTCCAAAGAAGAGAGGATAGTGGCCAGAAAACATATAAAAACATGCTCAACATCTCTAATCATTAAATAAATGCAAATCAAAACCACAATGAGATATCATCTAACCCCCGTGAGATTGGCTTCTATCAAAAAATCCCCAAAGAACAAATGCTGGCGAGGATGTGGAAAGACAGGAACACTATTACACTGCTGATGGGCTGGCAGATTATTACAACCTCTGTGGAAAAGAATTTGGAGATACCTCAAAGAGCTAAAAGTAGAAATACCATTCAATCCAACAATAGCATTATTAGGCATCTACCCAAAAGAGCAAAATACATTCTATAATAAAGACATCTGTACTAGAATTTTTATCGCAGCTCAAGTCACTATTGCAAGGACATCGAAACAACCCAAGTGTCTGTCAATTTATGAGTGGATTATTAAAATTTGGTATATGTATACAATGATATATTACTGAGCTTGAGCCCGTTATCAGAGGTGAGGTGACACAACATCAGAAGAATAGGCTCCACATGTACTTGCCAACAATTGGTACTGACTGATAAACACTATGGTGCTCAAATGGTGGTGGTGTTCTCTAAGGATTAGAGAATTGGGGGGGTAGACTCATAATTGAGGGAAGCAGTGAGCATTGTGGAGGGGAGGGACATACATCTAACCCTTGCTAAGGAGAGGCAAAGATATAAAATGTAACCAAAATGTTTGTTCTCTCATATTTTCCTGAAATAAAAAAAGACTCCCTACCCTTCACAGTAGCAACAAAAGAAATAAAATACCTAGGAATATATTTAACTAAGAAGTTAAAAGGCCTCTACAGGGAGAGCTACAAAACACTGAGGAAGAAAATAGCAGATGATGCAAACAGGTGGAAAAGCATACTGTGCTCCTAGGTTGGCAGAATCAACATTGTTAAAATGTATATATTACCTGAAGTTATAGAAAGATTCAATGCAATCCTTATTAAAATACCAACATCATTTTTCAAAGATATAGAAAAATTAATTCTGTATTTTGTATGGAATCAGAGAAGACCCCGTATAGCAAAAGCAATCATAAACAAAAAGAATAAATTGGGAGGCATCAGTTTTCCAGACTTCAAGCTATACTACAAGGCTATAGTAACTAAAATAGCATTTGAATGGCACAAGAACAGACATATACACATACGGAACAGAACTGAGAACTGAGATGCAAAACCCTCCCCATATAGACATCTAAACTTTGAGAAAGCATTCAAAAACATACACTGGAGAAAAGAATCCTTATTCAATAAATAGTACTGGGAAAACGGCATAGCCACATGTAGAAGACTGAAACAGGATCTGCAACTTTCATCTCTCACAAAAATCAACTCACGGTGGATAATATACCTAAACCTAAGGCATGAAACTATAAGAATTGTAGAAGAAAATGATGGAAAAACACTTATAGACATTGGCCTAGGCAAAGAATTTATGAAGAAGACCCCAAAAGCAATCACAGCAGCCACCAAAACTAATAAATGGGGATTGATCAAATTAAAAAGCTTCAGCACAACCAAGGAAACCATCATGAGAGCAATCAGACAATCTACAGAATGAGAGAAAATTTCCACATGGTGCACACCCTATCAAGGGCTGATAACTGGAATCTATGTAGAACTCAGGATAATCAGCAAGAAAAAATCAAACAACCCTATCAAAAAGTGGATAAAGAATATCTACAGAAAATTCTCAAAAGAAGATATACTCATGGCCAACACACATGTGAAAAAATGCTCAACGTCTCTAATCATCAGGGAATTCCAAATCAAAACCACAATGAGATATCACTTATCTCCAGTGTGAATGTCCTTTATCAAATATCCCAATACAATAAATGTTCGTGTGGATGTGGAGAGATAGGAACATTCATACACTGCTCATTGGACTGAAAACTAGTACAACCTCTGTGGAAACTAATATGGAGAGACCTCAAAGAGTTACAAGTCGAACAACATTTTCATCTAGCAATCTCATTACTAGGTATCTTCCCAAAGGAATAAAAGGTATTCTATCAAAAAGTCATCTGCTCTCGAATGTTTATGGCAGCACAATTCACAATTGCAAAGGTGTGGAAAAAATCCAAGTGCCCATAAATAATGAGTGGATTAATAAAATGTGATATATCTATATCTATATCTATATCTATGTCTATATCTATATATCTACCTTGGAGTGCTACTCAGCCACAAAAAGCAATGGGGACATAGCACCTTTTGTATTATTCTGGATAAAGCTAGAACCCATTCTACTAAGTGAAGTATCCCCAGAATGGAAAAACAAGCACCACATATACTCACCATCAAATTGGTATTAACTGATCAACACTAAGTGCACATATAGTAACAACATTCATTGAGTGTTTGGCAGATAGGAGCAGGGTAAGAGATGGTTATGTACACACCTAATGGATGCAGTGCACACCATCTGTGGGATGAACACACTTGAAGCTCCGATTTGGGTGGGGCAAGGGCAAATATATGTAACCTAAACTTTTGTACCCCCATAATATTCTGAAATAAAGAAAATTATTAAAGATTGATATGTAAGAATTGATATTGTAAAGCTACTGTAGAAACAAAGCAGAATAGCTGCTTCACGTTGACTTGGCAATATTTTTTTTTTTTTTTTTTTTTGCTGTAATACCAAAAACACAGACAATGAAAGCAAAGATGGACCAGTGGGACTACACCAAACTAAAAAGTTGTACAGCAAAGTAGATACTCAACAGAATGAAAAGAGAGCCTACACAATGAAAGAAAATATTTGCAAAGATACATCTGATAAATGTTAATATGAAAAATATATAAACAATACATATACTCAAATGATTTTTAAAAGAATTGATATACATATGTGATATCTATTAAAAATCAATAGTAATTCAATAGCAAAAAAAAATGCATATATCTATTGAGAAGGCATCCATCTGAAACCTAGATCACCATCAAAGCACCCACAAACCAAGCTAAAGTTCTTACCTAACATATTGGGGGTTTGCGATTTGCCCAACAAAGATAGGGTCCTCTGGCAGACTGTGTTGCAAAAGATGAGAGAAACAAAGACACAGACACAGAAATAATATTTAAGAAAGAGCAAATTTCAGGGGACCACCGGCACTCCATTGCCAAGGTGGTAGTGACTGAAACCCAGCACTTGCTTTTTATTCTCTTTGCCATATCGCAAAATACAATGATCTCATGTAAAAAAATATGGGATACAATGATCAAAGGTTTGAGGCTCCCCCCAAAATCACACCAGGTGTCCTAACTAATTTCCTTCTCTGTTCTAGAAGTGAAAAACACATAATTCTTCAGTAGGTACAACCATTTTGATCAAGGTAAACTGATTTTATCCGAAGCTCAAACTATGTACATGGATATCAATCTTTAACTTCAGTAGCTGTGATCCATTTGATCAAGGAAAAAAGAAACTATATGCTTTCTAGTGGAAGATTGGTTTTACATTAACTAAAGCATTGTTGAAAGGGAGAGAAGGAACTTGGCCCAGTTTTCAAAAACAATGGAAGCATTGACACCCTTCTCCCAGGCTGACATATTGCAATTTACCTCTACATCCATTAGAACTTCTCATGTCAGGTCACCCATGGCTTTTCATGCATGAGACCCCTTAGGCTCTGAGCTTGGAGCATGCTTTGCTGTACTCCCAGATCGCTGATATATGTCCCCTAACTAGGCAGCTAACATCTGCACTTATTTCAAGGTACTTCCCAGGCAATTCCTTCACCTCCTATATTCTCACAGCCTCAGACACAGCATCCCTAAGTCCCAGTGGTCTTAACACCATCACTAACATAAGCTATAAAAACCCCCATACAAGTGAGTGGTGGGAAAGTACTCCATCGAAACAAAAGAAAATCTCAAATTAAGAAGCAGCAACTGCTGCAGATGAGAAAAAGTTACCTTCCTAACTCTGGAAGTATGAAAATCAGAATGAAAAGTCTTCCTCAAAAGAGAACACCAGCTTTCTAGCAATAGATACTGACCAAAATGAAAACACAGAAATGACAGATAAAGAATTCCAAATATGGATTATAATGTAGTGCAATGAAATCGAGGAGAAAATGGAAAGTGCACTCAAAGAAAGTAGAAAAACAATTCAGGAAATGAATGAAAACTTCACTACAGAGATTGATAAACTAGAAAAACACCAGATAGAACATCTGTAAATGAAAAATTCTTTTATGGCAATAAGAAACATGGTGGAAAGTTTCAAGAATACACTATAGCAGGCAGAAGAAAGAATATCTGTGTGTAAAGACAACTCTTTTGAATTAACTCAGACAGCCAAAAATAATGAATAGGGAATTAAGAGGAACAAACAAAGCCTGTGAGAAATAAGAGATTACATAAAATTCCCCAATATAGAAATCAATAGGCATCCCAGAGGGTGAAGAAGAAAATGCACTCGGGCTGGAAAACATATTTGATGGAATAATTGAGGAAAATTTCCCTGGTCTTGTTGGAAATTAAGACATCCAGGTACAAGAAGCTGAATGAACAACTGGGAAATTCATCACAAAGAGGCAATCACCCAGACACATAGACCTCACACTGGCCAAAGTCAACATGAAGGAGGAACTCCTGGAAGCCATAAGGTAAAAACCACAAATAACTTACAAAGCAAAACTCATCAGGATAACTGCAGATTTCTCAAATGAGACCTTACAAGCCAGAAGAAATTAGGGCCCCATCTTCAGTCTTCTCAAATAAAACAACTGTCAATCTAGAATTTTATATCCTGCAAAACTAAATTTCATAAACAAAAAAAAAAAGACAGACTTTTCCAGATGATCAGACACTTAGGGAATTTTTGAAAACAAAACCTGCTCTGCAGGAAATACTCATAACTGCATTATACAATGACCTACACTATGGTAATCCTCCAGTGTAAAACCACCCAAAAACTAAAGTTCAGAGCTCAAATAAAGCAACAATACAAGAAGTAAAACAAATGAATAAAGTAATAACCAACAGGAAGTACAGAACAGCATCCCACATATCAATTTTATAAATCAATACAAATGGTTTGAATTCCCCACTCAAGAGACATAGGCTGGCAGAATGGATTAAAAAATGAGCCAAGTATCTGCTGTTTTCATGAAAACACATCTAAGTCACAAGGACTCTTATAGATTCGATCAAGGGATGGAAAAAATATTGCATGCAAATGTAAATCAGAAGAGAGCAGATATAGTCATTCTCGTTTCATATAAAATTTACTATAAAACAATAATATAAAAGAAAGACAAAGATGGTCATTATATAATGTAAAGAGAGCAATTCAAAAGAAGACATAAGAATCCTAAATGTATATTCATGTAACACAGGAGCACCCAGATTCATAATGCAAATCCTACTTGACTTAAGTCAAGAGATAAACACCAACATTGTATTTTCTGGGGATTTCAACACCCCACTGACAGAATTGGACAGGTCATCCAAGCAGAAAATAGAAGAACACTGGACTTAAATGGTATTATAGAACAATTGGGCCAAATATATATTTACATAACTTTTTACCTCAAAACAACTGAATATACATTCTAGTCATCAGCACATGGGACATTCTCCAAGCTTGATAATATTTTAGGCCATGAAACATGGCTAAAGAAATTCCAAAAAACTGAAATCATACCATGTATCATCTCAGGCCACAGTGGAACAAAACTAGAAGTCAAATCCAAGAGAAACACCCAATTCTACACAAAGTTAGAGAAATTAAATAACATGTTGCTGAATGATTATTGGATAAAATATGAAATTAGATAAAAAATAAAAGATTCCTCAAACTGAATGACAAAGAGGACACAAGCTATTAAAATCTATGGGGTACAGCAAAAGCAGTTCTAAGGGGAAAATTCAAAGCCTTAAATGTATATAAAAAAAAGACAGAAGGATTACAAATTAACAATCTAATGACACATATCAAGAAATTAGAAAAGAAAGAGCAAACCAAGCTCAAAGCCAGCAGAGGAAAAGAAATAACTAAGATCAGAGTAGAAGTAAACAAAATCAAAAACAAGAAAATTATACAGAAAATCAATGCACACAAACTTGCTTCTTTGAAAACAAACAAACAAACAAAAATGATAGACTTCTTGCTAGATTAACCAGGGATATAAGAGAAAGGACTCAAATAAACTCAATTGGAAATGATAAAGAAGATATTACAACTGGTACTATAGAAATACAAAATATCATCTGTGAATACTATAAAATTTATATGCACATTAACTCAAAAACATAGAGAAAATGATGAATTTCTGGTAACACACAGTCTCCCAAGAATCAGTGAGGAAGAAATAGAATTCCTGAACAATAATGAGGAAAGAGATTGAAGTAGCAATAAAACACCTTCAAAACAAAACAAAAAACTCCAGACCAGATGGATTCACATCCAAATTTTACCAGAACTCAAAAGAAGAGTTGGTACCCTTTCTGAATAAATTATTCCACAACACAGAGAAAAAATAAATTTTATCCAACTCATTCTAGGAATCCAATATCATCTTGATACCAAAACCAAGAAAGGACACAAGAAAAAAATAAAACTAAACACCAATATCCCTTATGAATATAAATGCAAAAATACCTGATAAAATACTAGCAACATGAATTAAACAGTTTATTAAAGAAAAATACACCAGGACCAAGTGGGTTTCATCCCAGGGATGAATGGATGGTTTAACATATGTAAATCAATAAATGTGATTCACCATAGAAACAGAAGCAAAACAAAAGGTCATATGATTATCTCAATGGATGCAGAAAAACCATTTGACAAAATTTAGCACTGTTTCATGATAAAAGTGTCAACAAGCTAGGCATAGAAGGAACATACCACAAAATTATGGAAGCCATATATAACAAACCCACAGCCAGCATCATACACATTGGAAAAGTTGAAAGCATTCCCAGTAAGAACTGTCACAAGACAAGGATGTCTAAGGTCACCAATTCTATTCAACATAGTGCTGGAAGTCCTAGCTAGAACAATCATGCAAAAGAAATAAAGGGTATCCAAACTGGTAAAGAGGAGGTTAAACTATCCCTTTTGGTATATGATATCATCTTAGACTTTGAAAACTCCAAAGATTACACCAAGAGACTCTTGAAATTGATAAATAAATTCATTAACATCTCGAGTTACAAAATCAATGCACACAAATTTGTAGCATTCCCATATACTAATAATAGTCAACAGTCAAATCAAAGGCTCAATACCATTCACAATTGATACAAAGAAAATAAAATACCTAGGAATATACTTAACCAAGGATTTGAAAGATCTCTACAAAGATAACTATAAAACACTGAGAAAAAAGAATCTCAGATGATACAAACAAGTGAAAAAACACATCATACTCATGGATCAGCAGAATGAACATTATTAAATTGTCCATACTACACAAAGTGATTTCTAGACTCAATGCAATTCACATCAAAATACCAACATTGTATTTCACATATCTATAACAATTAATTCTACTCTTTGTGTATAACCAGAAAAGAGCACAAAGAGCCAAAACAATCTTAAGCAAAATGAACAAATCTGAGGCTTCACATTACCAGACTTGAAACTATACTGCACGTCTATAGTAATGAAAAGAACAAGGCATTGGCATAAAAATAGAAACACAGACCACTGGAACAGAACAGAAAACTCATATATAAAACCATCCACATACAAACAACTGATCTTTGATGTTGTTCTAAAAGACTTCTTTTGGTTCCCACTTACTGCATAAATGAGTTTGTGACATTTGATTACAACCCCAAATACCACTTAGCAATCAAATTGTCATAGTTTTCTATTTAGGAAATGGAATTTATTCAGTGTGTTCCCTCAAGAATCATAATTCTACCAGGTTCAAATAATTACTAAATGAAACAATTTTCATTGCAAATGTATAGCGTGAAGACATTGGTTTGTTTGCAAATTAGTAGAAGGCTCATTTTATGAAAAAGCTACATTTAATCAATATATTAATAAATAAATCAGAAATAGCATTAAGTCTTTTTAATGTCAATGTATTTCAAGTGGTAAAATATTACTGGATTTTTAAACATTAAACTATTTCTTCTCATTAGTTATACTTTAGCATTTAAGCAATAATCTCCAAAATATTTCTAAAAGCTTGATTATCATGTTTTGAGGAGAATTCTCAAAGAGAGACAAGACAAGGTTGACTTTAGAAAGTTATGGAGTGAAAATGTTGTCTGAATAAAGACTATATGGTCTCTAGTAAACTTTCCTTATCCTTAGGCAGCAATCACATTTGGTAAAAAAGATTATCATTGGCCAAACAGATTTAAAAAAAAACCCTTAACAGTATAATGGAATTATTTATGTATAAGGCATTTTTATTCTCATTAGAAATATACATTTTGTCATGTGATTAAATGTCCTTAAAAAGAATTCCTTATGATTTGCATACATTTAAATTTGCACCAATGACAATAAAATTAATTAAGAAAACCCTCACCCTAAAATCATAGGCTTGAATTGATCATACACTTCAGTTTAAAACACATAGTTTTATTGGTCAAAGCAAGAACTCTCTTTTGCTTTATTTATTCATACAATTATCCACTCTATTGTTCATTTCATTTTAACATTCTTCTTGACCTTTATTTCTCCTCCTATAGGGACCATTGTAATATGTTAATTTTGTAACATTTTTCTTATGTGAGCTTACAAAATGAATATCAATTTTATGTGAACTTTTTAAAAATTATAAAATATTACATGGGTACAAATGTTTTTGGTTACAAATTGCACATTGTAATGTTTGAGTCAGAGTTATAAGTGTGCCCATCACCCAGAGAGCATTCATTGTACTGCTAAAGTAGGATTTCACCTATCCCATTCCCCCCCCTTACTCAGATTGATTTCCACTGGGTTATTCTTCCCACTATGTACATGTGTGTTCATCAGTTACTTTCAATTTAATACTGAGTATAGTACATGAGGTGTTTACTTTTCCAATCTTTAGATAATTCACTTAGGATAATGGTCCCCAGTTCCATCCATATTATTGCAAAAGCCATTAAGTCATCTTTCTTCATGTCTGAGTAGTATGCCGTTGTATACATATGTCAAATTTTGTTGATCCAATCATGAATTGATGGACATTTGGGTTGATTCCACATATTTGCAATTGTGAACTGTATTGCAACAAACATTCTAGTGCTGATGTCTTTTGATAAAATGACTCCTTTTCTTTGGTTAAAAGCCCAGTAGTGGAATTTCAGGATCAAATGATAGGTCTACTTTTAGTTCTTTGATAAATCTCCATACTGTTTTCCATAGAGGTTGCACTAATTTGTAGTCCCAACAACACTGTATAAGCATTCCTTTCTCTTTGCAGCCATGCTAGCATCTATTATTTCTAGCCTTTTTAATAAAGACCATTCTGACTGGAATAAGGTGATATCTCATTGTGCTTTTAATTTGCATTTCCTTGATGATTAGTGACTTTGTGCATGTTTTTATATGTTTATTGTCCACTTGTATATCTTCTTTTGAAAATATTTGATTCATGTCTTTTTCCCACTTTTTAATGGAGTTGTGTGATTTTTTTCTCACTGATTTGCTTAAATTCTTTGCAGATTATTAATATTAGCCCTTTATTGGATGCATAGTTTGTGAATATTTTCTCCCGTTCTGTAGGTTGTCTACTTGATCTGTTCATTATTTCCTTGGATCTGCAGAAGCTTTTTATTTCAATCAAGTTAATTTACTTATTTTTACTGTTACTATGATTGCCGTTGTAGCATTCTTCATAAATTCTTTACCTTCTTCAATATCTGGAAAAATTTTCTCCACATTTTCTTCTGGAGTTCTTATGGTTTCATGCCTTACATTTAAATCTTTTATCCATCTCGAATTAATTTCTGTATATTGAAAGAGATATGGATCCTGTTTCACTCTTTGCATGTGGCTATCCATTTGTCCCAGCACCATTTCTTTTTTTTTTTTTTTCTCTCATCATATTATGCGGGTACAAATGTTGTTAAGGTTACATATATTGCCGTGGCTTCCCCTCCCCCCTTGAGTCAGAGCTTCAAGCGTGCCCATCCCCCAGGTGGTGCACATCACACTCATAATGTAAGTATATACCCATCCCCTCCTCCCCCTCCCACCTGCCCAACACCAGATAAATGTTCGTGTTTTTTTTTTTTTTTTGACATTTTGGTTACATTTTATATCCTTGACTCTCCCTAGGAAGGGTTATAGGTATGTCCTTCCCCTCCACAATGCTCACCACATCCCTAAGGTGTGGGTCTAACCCTCCTACCCCGAATGCTTGGTGAACACTACCACCATTTGAGCATCATAGTTTTAATCAGTCAGTACCAATTTGATGGGGAGTACATGTAGAGCTCATTTTCCTGATCTTGTGTCACCTCAATTTTGGATAATGGGCTTAAACTTAATCCAGGATAGTATGAGCAGTGCTAGCCCACTGTCATTTCTTAGAATTGAGAAATATTCCACTGTGAACAGATACCAAATTTTAATTATCCCCTCATGAATTGACTGGAACTTGGGTTGTTTCCGTGTCCTTGAAATAGTGAATTGTGCTGCCATAAACATTCGGGTGCAGATGTCTTTATAATAGATCGTCATATGCTCTTTTGGGTAGATGCCTAATAGTGCTATTGCTGGATCAAATGATATTTCTATTTATAGTTCTTTGAGGTATCTTGAAATTCTTTCCCACAAAGGTTGCACTAATTTGCAGTCTCACCAGGTGTGTAAGAGTGTTCCTGTCTCTCCACATCCTCTCCAGCATTTGTTGTTTTGGGATTTCTTGATACAGGCCATTCTCACTGGAGTTAGGTGGTATCTCATTGTGGTTTTGATTTGTATTTCCCTAATGCTTAGAGATGTTGATACTCAACAAAATTTTAGCAAATAGAATTCAACAGCACATCAAAAAAATAATTCACCATGAGCAGGTGGGCTTTATTTCAGGGATGAAAGGCTGGTTTAACATACACAAGTCTATAAATGGAATTTGCCTGATAAATAAAAGCAAGAACAAAGACCATATTATTCTCTCAATAGATGCAGAAAAAGCATTTGGCAAACTCCAACACACCTTTATGATAAAAACTCTTAACAAAATAGGCATAGGAAGCTCATATCTTAAAATTATCAAGTATATTTATGACAAACCCATGGCCAATATAATAATGAATGGGGAAAAATTGAAACCATTCCCTCTTCGAACCAGAAGTAGACAAGGATGCCCACTATCTCCTCTTCTATTCAGCATAGTGCTAGAAGTCCTAGCTATAGGCTCGAAGTCCTAGCTATAGCAATCAGGCAAGAGAGGGGTATTAAGGGCATCCAAGTGGGGGCAGATGAGACCAAACTCTCACTCTTTGCCAATGATATAATATTATACCTAGAAAACCACATGTATTCATCCAAGAGACTCTTAGATTTGATAAATGAATTTGATAATACTTCAGTTTACAAAATCAATATACACAAATCAGAAACATTCATATATGCCAAGAACCATCAAGCTGAAACTCAAATCAAAAATGAAATACCTTTTCTATAACCCCAAAGAAAATTAAATAACTAGGAGCATATTTAACAAAAGATATGAAAGACTTATATGAGGAGAATTATGAAATGCTAAAAAAGGAAATTGTAGAAGATGTAAACAGATGAAAAAAATCTACCTTGTTCATGGATTGGTAGAGACAATATTGCTAAAATGTCAATATTACCTAAACTGATCTACAGAATTAATGCAATCCCCATCAAAGCACCTCCAGCATTTTTTACAGATCTAGAAAAAATAATTCATCATTTTCTATGGAACCAGAAAAAACCTCGTATAGCCAAAGCAATCTTAAGTAAAAAGAACAAACTGGGAGGCATCAGTCTTCCTGACCTCAAGCTGTGCTATAAAGCAATAATAGTTAAATCCACCAGGGACTGGCACTAGAACAGAAGCTTCGATATTTGGAATAGGACTGAGATTCCAGAGATGAAACCATCTGCATACGGTAACATAATCTTTGATAAAGCAGACAGAAATATACAATGGGGAAAAGAATCTCTCTTCAATAAATGGTGATGGGAAAATTGGATACCTACATGCAGAAGAATGACCCAGTATCCCTCCCTCTTACCTCACACAAAAATATACTCAAGATGGATAACAGATTTAAACCTAAGGCTTGAAACCTTAAGAATTACAGAAGAAGATGTTGGGAAAACCCTATAAAACATTGGCCTCAGCAAGGAATTCTTGAAAAAGACCCCCAAACAATCACTGCAGCAACAAAAATAAACAAATGGGATCTGATCAAATTAAAAAGCTTCTGCACAGCAAAGGAAACTATTATTAGAGCAAATAGACAACCTACAGAATGGGAGAAAATATTTGCTCTTTACACTTCTGATAAAGGTCTAATAACAAGAATTTATCTAGAACTCAAAAGAATTAACAAGAAAAAAATCAAACAACCCCATCAAGAAATAGGCAATGGAAATGAACAGAAACTTCTCCAAAGAAGACAGAATAATGGCCTGCAAACATATAAAAAAATGCCCAGCACCATTTCTTGAATAGAGATTATTTTCCCCAGTGTAT
>CAUYPO010148116.1:0-32369 GCA_963574435.1 Cheirogaleus major
GATGGCTGGATAGCCAGAGACGGGTAAGATTCTTCGAGGAGGAACAACCTAAGACAGGCACAGCCGCGGGGGGGCCAGCCAAGAGGAACTGGGGATGGAAAGTGTCCCCTGTGGCTGCCTTGCTTAACCTTTGCTTATCTCAGCCTCTGACCTATGCTTTGAGCAACCGTCTGGAAACCTTGAGTCAGGGGACATCTGTGTCCTCAGGCTATGTGTTCCAGAATTTATGGCCATTGCTGTGATGCCTGGGTGGTCACGTATAAGGAAATAACTTTGATTTTTTAGGGTATAAAAAGAAAACGACTAGTGTGTTCGGCACTGCAGTCTTGTACCGTCTTTGTGTGTGTCTCTGTCTTTCTTTGTGTGTTTCTTTGTTCTATGTTCATCCCCCGTCCTGCAAACAGGCCACGACATAAGAAAAATAATGTCTTATTTTCACATAGATTAACATCAGGTTTTTAGGGATGATATAATACCATGAAAGCTGCTAAGTTTTCTTCTACAGGTTTCAATAAAATCCCTAAAACTTTTAAGTTAACTTAGCAATCTCAGGAAAAGAGAAATATGACAATTCAAGTTTTTTATCTCTGCATTCAAAGACACAGGTACAGAAAGGCCTTGCTTGCATTTTATCTTTTGCAAATGAGCAATATATTTTATGCCCTGTTCCTCTCACTACTCTAATTAATTTTTCAGGAAATATAGTACAATGAAATATCCCTAAATTTGTTTATCCTGGTACCATCCTGGAATCAAAGGAACTGTCCATGAGGGCATAAGGAATTTAGGGGCATGAATTATTAAGAGGCCACAGGGAAGCAGAAGTGCTCCTGGATGTTTCCATTTTCTACACAGAGAAGTTGAACAGATCAGACCCTGGAGATAAGATGCACATTCCTGACTGTTGCCTGTGACAAGCTTTCCATCCAAAGCACAGATGTTAGAATCTGACGGGTTTCAAGTGTCACCCAAGTGCTCCACACCTGGAAAATTGTTCCCCCAAAACTCAAACACCATCTGTTCCTGAAGGACGGGTCCCTACTGGTGTCTCTGAGACAATGTCTAGTCAGGCCTGAGTTGAGACGAGGCAGATTGATTTCAAGTGTAAAATGCTTAAACCATTTATCATCTCAAGGCTGAGTTTCTTTGGAGGCCTCTCCACTTAAATGAGTTGGTGAAAATGGCGCAGGAGACACATGCCTGGGAATTGTGGTTGTTCTCTGCTCTTAACAGATCCTAGCTAACCCAGTAATTAACTTCTCTGAAAACCTCAACCTACGCATCTGCAAAAAATGTGCCCTACAAGGACAACTTCCAAGAAACAACAGCCCGCGTGGCACCCTAGAAAGCTCTGAAGTTATGGGAAGGCAGGGCCTATGGCAGATTTCTCCCAAAAGCGGCCAAACTGGTGCACCATGGGCGGAGAAAGCAGAGAGCAGCGGGCAAAATGGAAAGTTCCTCGGATACCAAACAAGTTCCCATAAGTAGTTCAGAAAAGCAAGTGGCTCCCTGGTACCCAGGGACGCGTGAAGCTCTGGAAAGGTCCACAGGTTCAGGTGGAAGAGGAAACCGAGCTGCGCAGGGGGCAGTGGAAGGGAGGGGTGTGGGAACCGCCCAGATTTGGGGCTAACGAGAGTTGCACATCCAAACTGCAGCTGCTCCGTCGCAGCGCCACACCCAGCTAGCTCCTCAGTCTCGGCTCCACCCTTCACATCCCTACTGGGACTCA
Organism: Cheirogaleus major; assembly: GCA_963574435.1. NCBI lineage: Eukaryota > Metazoa > Chordata > Mammalia > Primates > Cheirogaleidae > Cheirogaleus > Cheirogaleus major. The sequence goes on from CAUYPO010148116.1 coordinate 1,730, forward strand.
CCCCACGTTGGGTGGGGACAGCAGAGATAGGACAAAGTCAGCACCCAGTCAGTCAAGCTTTGGACCATGGCGCGGAGCACTGACCTGCCCCTCCCACTAGCGCCAGGTGCTGCCCCGCACGCCCTGCGAGTTGTAGTCCTGCAGGCCTAACAGCAAATGACAGGGAGAGGTTAGGGGACAACAGCTCCCAGCATGCCCAAGCAGGCAGTGCCACTGGGCTCCTCTCTCCGAGACTGGATGCCATACTGTGCCCGGTACATCCTAGGAATTGTAATTCTTGCAGACCTGAAAGCAAAGTGCTCAGGACCTGAGAGATGTGGAGGAGAGTCCAGCCGCGGCTGACCAGAGCAATACCACTTGCAACTGCCTCTGTGCCTCCTGATGCCGTGCACAAAATTGCTGCCACTTAAAATGACTTTATACTGATGGCTGAACTTTTCCAACCACTCGAACCAAGGGCTTTTGGCTAGAAACCCTTACTCAAACCAATGAATTGTTATTATAACCGGTCCCATCAATCAAAATAGCAAGTTGCAGATGAACTAATAAGTACTAACTTCCTCATTTTTCCCTTAAAAACCCTACCCAAAAGTAGCTAGTCAGTGCACGATTTCAGATGCTTTTGGAATCTGTGCTCTTCAAATTGCAATCCTAAAACCACCAATAAAGTTTTTTGCTCGGATTTTCAGCTGTTGTGACTCTTTGGTTGACATTTCATGGTGTCAGAAGTAGAATCCAGAGTTTCTGCTGTCTTTGGTCCCACGCAGCCAGCAGACATGAGCAATGTACCTGGTTGGGCTCTTTGTGCCCTGTCATCTACCTGGTAGCCTCCTGGTTTATCCAATAAGAACCTTAAGTTCCAAACCTCCTGCCTCAATTGAGGTTCTTAGCTTTGTGGTGGTCTTTTGGAAGATCTGTCTTTGGCATTTTCATGTGGTAAGTGTACTATGGGGAAGGAACAAGTTAAGCACTCTTCCAAGAATGCTCCTCCATCTGGTACTGCAGGTGAATTTATGTTTAAGAAATATAGGCCTGATTCTTGAAAATATTTAGGAAAAATGGTAATGTTTAACTTGAGGTAACCTGAAATTACAATGGCTTCAATGGGGCTCTTTTGGAATACCAAATTTAGTTTATCTGTAAACTCACTTAGAGGGGAAAAGGAAACCCGTTACTAAACAGTTAAAATGGAGATGTTATTTTATTTGTTACGCAGAGGCACCACAAAAAATATACATGGTGCACAAAATGTTTATGAATCCAAAATTGTTTCTTTACAAGACACTGTCCAAACCAACTCTTGCTAACAAGGAACATTCATCTTCTTCTAACCCTCCTAAAGATCTGGAGCCTTCAAATACTGAGCCTATTCCTCACTACCCTTCATTATCTGAAATGCCATTCTATGATTTCTGTTTTTCAACTGAGCACTCTGCAGCTTCTGTGACTAAACTGACATCACCTTTTCCAACCTCTCCTTTTGTCACATGTATAAATTCCACTGGAGAATGTTAGCTAATAGATTATAAACCTTGAAGTCCTCCTGATGTGTGAACTTTACCTAATGAATCCTGAAAACCAAATGAGAATCCTGTTAAATTTGCTGAGAAGTTTCATCTAGTACTTGAAGCCTATCACCCTGGCCTTTCTGATCTATACTGACCAACTCGCATGTTAGTAGGAGAAAGTAGGAAGGTCATGGGGACCAGCAAGCTGCATGGCAGAATGCCCTCTGATTGCCACTGTGCCACTTTTGAAGCTAAAGCCCCAGCCTGTCATACGGGCAGAGCTTTGTGTGATGCTCTTCTGGTAGTCTTCAAAAAGCCAGTGGACTGGAGTAAGGGGAAGCAGACTACTCAAGGAGACGGTAAGTCCATTTATGATTACCATTTCAGGCTTGTTGCTATATTCAGAGAAAACTCTGGTTTAACTTTAATGACACCAAGTCTTTATTTCACAATCTGTTTTTCAAAAGATTTCATGATCAAATGGGGAAGAAAAAAAGTCCAGATTAACTGGGAAACTATGCAGATTAACTAGGAAACTATGACAACCTCAGATTTGGTGAATTTAGTTAACCAACTGACAAAAACACTAAAGAAAAAACAGGGAAAAGACTCAAGCCAAGATAATGTATTTATAATTGTGGCATTTAGCCACTTCCACCCCTCGAGGCCCTTCTTATACTGGGACTTCTCCTAAAACCCAAAATGCCCTTTAAGAACCTGAACTTACTGCGAACAGCCTGAACATTGGAAAAGAAATTGTTCCAAACTAAAGCAGAACCCGCACCCAGCCAAAGACTCAGCTCCCCCAGAGGGAGAAGAATAGGGCTGCTCTGGAGAATGCACAGAGATTTTCCCCTTACTAACTATAAACCATTTAGGGAAAATTCAAATTATAATAGAAAAGGAATCCATTTCTGCCTTAATTGTTACCAGAGCAACTCTTTCAGTAATCAACCCCACCCATTTCTCTATGCCCATTCCCCAGAGTCAAGAACAAATCCACATGGTTGGGGTTCTAACTGACCCATTTATGCCTATAAGTTCCATCGCTTATGGGTGGAAATTGATCGATTCCAACTAAACCATTTCTTCCTGCTTGCCCGTAAGATACCAACTCATTTAATAGGAAGAGATTTGCTAGAAAAAAGTAGACCTATTATTTCCTTTGATTCTAAGGGGCAACTAATGCTAAAAGTTCTGGATCCTGAAGGAAACTCTCCTGCTGAAAGAAGCTGCCCCATTAAGATATTTTCCTTACAGGAACTCCAAAAGGGAACAGAACTACTACTTAGCTCTGTCCCTGACTCCCTTTGGTCTAACTCCACCACAGACATTGGAAGGATTCACTCAGCTCCCCCACTAGGATCCAGGTTTACCATTCCAAGCTCCTGCCCAATTTTAAACAATGCCCACTGAGAATGAAGGCATTACAGGGCATTTACTCCATAATTCAAGCCCACTTAGAAAAAGGCCTGAGTATCCCTTATACTAGCCCATGCAATACCCTCCTTTTGACTATTGAGAAACCTAACTGACAAGGATGGAGATTTATTCAGGACTTAAGAGTGATTAACAACATTGTTACACTTAGGCATTTTGTGGTTCCTAATCATCATAGCATCCTTAATTTGATTCTACCCAAGAGTTCCCATTTTTCAATGGCAGAACTTTGCAGATTATTTTCAGTGTACCTGTAGATTCTGAAACCTGGTATTTGTTTGCATTCACTTGGGAAGGCCAACGATACACCTGGACCTTTATGCTCCAGGGATATACCGAAAGCCTGTTGAACTTCTCCTACATTCTAAAAGGTGATCTGTCTGATGTCCATTTTTGTAGTTCTTTCCTACTCTAATATGTAGATGATTTGCTCCTATGCTTCCCTTCAACTGGGGACTGTAAAGAGGACAGCTTACATCTTCACACTCAGCTAGCCCTCAAGGGAGTTACAGTATCCAAAGATAAATTGCAACTAATGTAAACTCAGGTCAAATATCTTGGACATCTGATTACCCCAATGGGATTATGACTAGACCCTTACAGAGTAAAAGGGATACTTCTCTATCTACACTCTGACACTAAACACCAAATCCATGGTTTCCTGAGATTAGCAGCCTATTGTAAGAACTGGATATTTAATTTTTCTTTCCATGCTAAACCCTTGTATCACATGTTAAAAGATAAGGAACCTGAACCCCAAATTGGAACCCAGAAACTTTATTCTCTCTAGAAACCTTAAAAAGCAGTCTTTGCCAGGCCTCAGCCTTGGATTACCCCAACTATGATCTCTTTTTTGTCTTGTATATCCATAAAAGGGAAGAAGGACCATGTAGATGCCTCAAAGGTAATTGTAACATTTTATTTATTAAGTAGATGATAGGTACTGTACAAGGTATTTATTTATTTTTCTTTATATATTTTGTGTTGTATAAAGTATTGTTTTGTATGTATAAAATAGTTCATTTTTTTATGGAGGTAGATGGCATTTGTTGTCATTCCAGAATATGACTGAATTTTTCCAAAATGAAGAACATTGAGCTGTGGGCTAAATTTGGTTCCCAAGTGAAGTGAATGAGGCAGAGAGTGAAATAAGAGTTATTTTACTGAGGTAAGGGGACAAAAAGAGATGATACAGCAGGACAGAGAGGGAGGGAGGGAGGGAAGCTGCCTAAAATTGAAAGAACAGAGCTTGATACAGGATAAGGCAGAATAAATAGTGTAAGCACTGGGTATAGGCACAGGTGGAAGAAAGAAGGTTATGCAGGAAGAGCATCAGGTCATAAATCTCAGAATTCCAGCAGCTGAGTCATTGGCCAAGGGGGCCCTGACTATCCCCTCATAGGCAAGGGGCTGGGGCTGGGGAGTGGGGTAAGAATATCGCTCAGGAAAGGAATGGGTGCACAGATGTATGTCATCGACATGCACATGGAAGTTCATGGTGGAAGGTGTGGAATTTTAGGGAGAACCTTCCTTCATGTATGTTGGAAGCGTTCATTTATTCAATCAACAACTTCTTAAGTGCCTGCTATGTGACAGACACTGTACAAAGTACTGGAGATAAAATATCACCCCGTCCCTCCCTTTGAGGCACTTACCATCTCAAAGGAGCAATATGTATTGTTTATTTTCCATCTCCCCACAGTTCCTGGAAGTGTATTCTGCATAGAATGGGCAAATGGCCATTGTTGTTGATTAATAATTGAATAAAGCTTTTCACATTCAGAGTTTTTACAAAAATGCAATATCTGAGATTTGGCATTCTGTTTCTTTAGCTTCTTTAAAGTTAACAATACAGACAAAAGAGAAAATAACAAAACTAATTTTCCCATATTAAATGTTCACATTGATGTCAATGGGTGTTTTTCTTTATTTCTCATAAAGAGTATCTATATACTTAGGAACTTGAAGGGAAGTAGGAGAAAAATAAGTACATAATAAGCAACACAAATGCTTACTTATTATGTATTTCTTTGACAATTACATAGATTTATGGGTCTGATTTTTTTAGGGACACATTTTGTTTATAATTGAAATATGGATTTTATCTTCTTTATCTGGATATTAACCCCTTATCAGATGCATGGTTTGCAAATATTTTCTCCCACTCTGTGAGTTATCTCTTCACTCTGTTTTCTTTGCTGTGCAGAAGGTTTTAGTTTGATATAATCCCATTTGTCTCTTTTTGTTTTTGTTGTCTGTGTTTTTAGGGTTATATTAAAAAAAAAATGATTGCCCAATCCAATGTCACAGAGCTTTCCCTCTCTGTTTTCTTCTAATAGTTTTATAAATCTTACATTTAAGTTTCTAGTCCGTTTTGAGTTGATTTCTGCCTGTACATGGTGTGAGATAAGGCACTAATCTTATTCTTCTGCATGTGGATATCCAGTTTTCCCAGTACCATTTATTGAAGAAACTGTCCTTTCCGTATTGTGTGTTCTTGGCATCTTTGTGGAAAACCAATTGACCATAAATGTGTGGACTTGCTCATGGGCTCTCTATTCTGTTCCATTAGTCTATGTGTCTGTTTTTATGCCAGCACTATGCTGTTTTGATTACTATAGCTTTGTACTACATTTTAAAGTCAGGTAATGGGATACCTCCAGTTTAGTTATTTTTGTTCAAGATTTTCTTGGCTATTCAGGTTCTTTTGTGATTTTATACAAATTTTAGGATTAGTTTTTCTATTTCTGTAAAAAAAAATGTCATTGGAATTTTGATAGGGATTGCAATGAATCTGTTGCTTGCTTTGAGTAGCATGGACATTTTAACCATATTAATTCTTCCAATCCATGTACATGGGATATCTTTCTATTTATTTGTGTCTGCTTCAATTTCCTTCCTCAGTGTTTTATAGTTTTCAGTGTACAGATCTTTTACCTCCTTGGTTAATTTTATTTCTAAGTAATTTTTTGTAGCTATTGGAAGTGGGACTTTTTTCCTGATTGCTTTTTTGAATAGTTCATTGTTAGTGAATAGAAACACTATTGATTTTTGTATTTTTATTTTGTATTCTGCAACTTTATTTAATTTATTTATTAGTCCTAGCAGTTTTATGGTGGGGTCTTTAGGGTTTTCTATATATAAGATTATGTCATCTGCAAATAGAGACAATTTATCTTCTTCTTTTCCAACTGTAATGTTTTTATTTCTTTCTCTTCCCTAATTGCTCAGAGTAGGACCTCCAGTACTACTTTCAATGTTGAATAGAAGTGACAAGAGTTGGCATCCTTGTCTTCTTCCTGATCTTAGAGGAAAACCTTTGAACTTTTCACCATTGATTATGTTAACTATGGGCTTGTCAGATATGGCCTTTATTGTGCTGAGGTATATTCCTTCTATAACTATTAATATTTGTTGAGAGTATTTATCATGAAAGGATATTGAATTTTGTTGAATGCCTTTTCTACATCTATTGAGATGATCATATGGGTTTTGTCCTTCATTCTATTAATATGATGTATCACATCAATTTTCATATGTTGAGTCATCCTTGCATTATGGGGATAAATTCCACTTGACCATGGTGGACTTTTCTTTTAATGTACTATTGAATTCAATTTGCTAGTATTTTGCTGAGGATTTTTGCATCTATGTTCATCAGAGGTATTGGCCTGTAATTTTTTTTCCTGTAGTATCTTTGTTTGGCTTTGGTATCAGGGTAATGCTGGCCTCATAAAATAGTTTTGGAAGTGCCCCCTCCTTTCAGATTTTTGGAAGGATTTGAGAAGGAGTGGTATTCTTCTTTAAATGTTTGGTGGAGTTAAGCCACAAAGTCATCAGGTTCTGGGCTTTTCTTTGATGAGAGACTTTTAATTACTGACTCAATCTCCTTAATAATTATTGGTCTGTTCAGATTTTCTATTTCTTCATGATTTAGCCTTGGTTAAGTTGTACATGTCTAGAAGTTTATTCATTTCTTCCAATTTGTTGGTGCATAATTGTCTCTTCTGATCCAGTATTTCTGTGGTATTAGCTGTAATGTTTCCTCTATCACTTCTGATTTATTTGAGCCTTCTCTTTCTTTTCTAAGTCTATCTAAACATTTGTCAATTTTGTTTATCTTTTCAAAAAACCACTAGGTTTCGTTGATCCTTCCTATTGTTTTTCTAGTTTTTATTTAGTTTCTTTCTGCTCTGATCTTTATTATTTCCTTCCTTCTACTAACTTTGGGCTTAGTTCATTGTGCTTTTTCTAGTTCCTTGAAGTATAATGGTAGATTGTTTATTTGGGATTTTTCTTCTTTTTTGATATATGCATTTATTCTGTAAATGCATATAAACTTCTTTCTTGGGACTGCTTTTGCAGCATTCTGTAAGTTTTGGTATGTTGTGTTCCATTTTTATCTCTCTCAAGATATTATTTAATTTCTATTTTAATTAATGGAATTAAAATATTAAATTTTAATTTAAATTTATTATTTAATTTTAATTAATTAAATTAAAATATTAACGTATTTAACTAAATTTAAATTTTTAAATATTAAATTTTAATATTTTTAATTTAATTTTTTATTTCCCTTTTACTTTCTTCTTTGACCCATTGGTTATTTAGGAGGATGTTGTTTAACTTTCACATATTTGTGAATTTTCTAAAATTCCTCCTATTATTGATTTCTGTTTCCTACCATTGTGGTCAGAAAGATACTTGATATGATGTCAGTCTTCTTAAATTTGATAAGACTTGTTTTGTGGCCTGACATATGATTTTTGCTGGAGACTATTTCATGTGTTCTTGAAGAGAACGTGTGCTACTGTTGAATGGAGTGTTCTGTAGATGTTTGTTAGGTCCATTTGGTCTCAGGTGTAGTTACAGTATTACAGTTGTAGGGGCTCTGAGATCAGGGCAGGACCTAGCTCTCTGTGGTGGCTGAGCTGGTGCCTGGAGCACAGGCACACAGTGACAGCTTGGCTCTGGGCTTAGAGTATGGACTAGCTGGCTATGGCAATGGCTCTGGTGTCCAAGACACAGGCTGGCCCAGTGCAACCACAGAGCCCAAGTCTGGAGAGTGGACACTTGCGAGGTGGCCTTAGCAAGGCACGTGTTGGGAGATGTGACAGCTCCCTTCCTAAATCAGCTCAATAAGGGCCACTTCTTGGGTGGAGGAGGGGTGTGTAGCCATGTCTCCCTCTCTGGGACTCACTGGTGGGAATGGCTGTTGGTTACCTCAGTAGCCAAAGATGCCTGTGTCCTCTGTGGAGCCGGCCACTGGGGACTTTGATGGTTTATACTGCATGGCTGATTCTGATGGCCTCAACCTCTCCTCTGTGTTCCCAGCTTACTTCTTGCACCTCAGGTACGCCAGCCTCCCAGTGATCCTTTCTATGTGGATATTCACTGGGGGGTTGTGCTCCACTGTGCTGCTGCAGATTCTTTAATTGGCCCTGAAGCCCTCTCTGGGCTGTTTTGGTTAGCTTTCTGTTTTGGTTTATTGTGGGGACGGTGAAGGCTGGGATCTCCTACTGTGCCATCCTGGTGATGTCACCTTCCCCCTTAAGGCTTTTTTTTTTTTTTGGTTCCTCATTTTCTGCATTACTGTCTTTTCTGTTCAATTGATTTTTGCCTTTCATTTTAAAATTTATTTTATATTTTGCAGTTTTTTCCATAATATTTAAGTTTTTTGATATTTAGTTATTTGTTTTCAGTGAAGCATGAGTTTCTATTTGTGTTTCCTGATCAGTTTTAAACCGTTGCAACACCAGTGGCACTGTTAGCTGCTTTCTGGGCGGCCTCCTCAGCTTAGTGAGCTTGTAGTACAGTGACCGCTTAATCAGCTTTAGAATGGAGAGACTCAGGAGACACAAGCCTGCGGAGAAGCTCTGAATTATCAATCTCCAACAACACGCCAGGGATTTTGCCAGCAGAGTAGGGTGTGTGGCTGAGAAGCAGTAGCTGTTCACTCAACATTTGTTTGTGCTCTTGTGGAAGGGCAGACGTTCCTGGCCTTGTACATGAACAGCAGGCTACTGCATGGAAACTTGTGGCTGTGTGTTAAGATGTTGTTGAGGCTTGCAAACTTCGGCAGCATATTTGTACTATGGAACAGTATGGACAGCAGGAGAAGCTACAGTAACAGCAGCCATAGGACATGGACCTATTTTCCGTGTGGATATGTTAGCAACACACTGTGTCAACGTGACTCATGGAACCTGTGAAGGAGCTAATCTCATAGTACTAAATGACGGTGTAGGAGTGGCTGGGTGGATAGCACTGGACATATTTTGGAAGGGATGAGGTTTGGCACCCTGAGCAGTCCAGCATGGACTTGGTCTCAGTTGAGCAATTTGGCTAGGAGGATAGTATGCAGCCTGGTTCTGAGTTTGTGGCAAAATTGCCATGAAGTAACCTGAAGGAGGTGCTGGCTGGTGGGGATTGATTACAGGGGTGGGCACAGCTCCTACCCTTGCCATTCTCTGCACATACTGGGGAGTGAGGTGAGCCTGGTGTTCTTCTTTGTGCTAAGCTAAAGCTCCATACAATGGTTTGGCAGCCACAGTTCTACTGTTCATTTCAGTAACTGCATAAAAATATCAAGACTAAAAAGAAGTTATTATCTGCCTGCTAGATTTGTCAACTATTAATAGAATGTTTATGAAGTCCCCCACTATAAGTCCCACTAGAGTGGATTGATCTATTTCTCCTTGCATTTCTGTCAGTTCTTGCCTCACATGTTTTGAAGCTTTGTTGCTGGTGCATTACACGTCAAGGATTTTTCTGTCCTCTTAGACAACTGACCCCTTTATTACTGTGTGATATTGTCAGTGACTCAACCTGAGAAACACAGCTTATTCTATGAACACATAACGCTGAGCCAATCATGCCACCAGTACAGAAGCAGCACAAGATACAGCCCCTCGCCTTTGTGAGACTTAAAACCTTTTCTGGGATATTAAAGTGAAAAGAAACCAACAGGGCAAGAAGGTGCCTAAGCAAGTAGGTTTCAAACGTGTTTAAAGAAGGGGAAATCACAGAAAGAGGAAAGTGAGATCTCAATGGATAGATAAGATTTAGGTGAGTAGAGGACTAGGCAGCATCTCAGCCATGGCAGGGCAATGAGCATAGTCAGTTCAGGAACACAGGTGTGAGTTCATTCTAGATTCCACTAGCTTTCATGGGGCTGCAGGGGAAAGGTGTTCACCAGGAGAACAGCTCACAGGTCATTCTTACTATGAAAGGATTCCTAACTCAGTGAGTGCCATACAGTTTTGAAAGCCAACACGGATAAAACAGGGGGCATCAGGACACCATAAATACACAGCCGGCATTTGTGGCTCAACTACAAAGTGGGACATGAAAAGATGTAAATTAGTGTATTCCAAAGGTGTGAGCGACTAGAAAGCGGAAGCAGAGATGGCGCATTGTCACGTGGGTACTCCTGGGAACAGAGCTCAGCCAGACCGCGAGTCTCCTGAATTGCAAGCTGTAAATCTTTCATTACATTACATGGCATTGCCAATAAGGAGGTTTGTTTAAGGACCCTAATGTTAAAAAAAATAAAAAAGGAAAATAAAAAGGAAAGCACCTCCTTCCTCTGTATCATTCATGCCAGCGCTGTGGGGCAGCAGCGCTGACCGCGCGGCGACACTGCATCATTTTTCTCTGGACCAGCAGTCGACCACCTTTCTGGCACCAGCGACCGACCGGTTTCATGGAAGACGATTTTCCACGGAGGTGGGGGCGGAGCTCAGGCGGCGATGCGAGTGCTGGGGAGCAGCCACAGCGCCTGCAAACGCAGGTGAAGTTTCGGGAGCTTGCCCGCTGCTCACCTCCTGCCCGGCCCCCCTTCCTAAGTTCCACGGGAGACAATTTTTCCGCTGACGAGGCGGGGCGGGGGAGGCAGAGTCAGGCTGCGATGCACGGTCGGTTCCTAACAGGCTGCAGAGCGGCCTGGGCCGTGCCCGGGCTGTGGACCGCACCTCTACACCATCATTTTGAAATAACTATGCCCGTCGGCGATTGCTGGAAGGCAGTGACAGGGAGGGAGACTGAGCAGTCTCCTACTAAAATTAAAATATTTTTCAATATATATCCTTTTAAAAAGCTAAAAAGGAGTCTCTTCCCAACTTATTGCCCCTCACTTTTGGAGGAGGCAGGCACTTATTAATGCTGCTCTATACTGGAATCCAGTGTAAGTGAGTATCTGTAACTTTCATCATCTCTCTTTTTTATTTACTGGTTCGTTTTTATCTTGTTTTAATTTTCTTTGTAACTCTATTTTGAATCAACTTTTAAATAACTTTTGAAATAGATAAAACTATTTTTTCTTAGTAAAGAACACATTTTATGTCTCTTCTTATAACTTCAAAATTTTCTAAAAATCTTATTTTTGACACACTTTATATATAGAATCATATATATTGACCAGAAATTTTTATAATAACTCCCAGTAACTCAAACCTTAGTGAAAACCTACAGAACAAGAAATCCTGAATTGTCTGTCATAAGCATTTATTTCATTTATATTTACCTAATTTATTTATTTTAGTGGTTTACCTAGATCTTAGTTATCATTTTATTTTTCTGTTAACCATTTTTATAGCCTGTGAATATTAGATATTCACCTTAGTAAGAGCCTTAACGTTAAACAAATGAGTATTTTTACTAATAACTCAAAATATTTAGCTGCTTTCATTAAACCAACTATATTAAATTAGTCTTACTTATCAAAAATTACATAAGTGCAGATCACTTCACTTTGGCTTTGGCTGGGTTATAGTTTTATAATCTTTGTATCAAACCTGGACACCTTAAAAACATAAACATGGCAAGTAAACCCAGGCAAAAATGTATGCTGACAATTTGAAGACATTTTTATTTTTACTTTACCAATAACACTGTTTCTTTTAATAACCTAGCTAATTTGCCAAAAATGTACTAGACTCACATGAACTTTAAAAACATTTACATTTATTTACTTAATTTGTATGCGCAACTCTGTAAGTCAATTTGGTACCGTGTAGAAACAACATATAACATGTATACATATATGCACACAAAGATCCAGTAATGTTTATCTCCAAATTTCAACCATGAGATAACAATATAAACTCACCAGTTTGCAAAAGATGGTTGGATCCAAATTGTTTCTGACAAAGTTGGAACTTGTTCACATGGCCAAACTTTAGTTGCCCCAATAGGTATGTAATGATAACTATGGACCTAAGTTTTGGCTGAAGCAGCTTTCATGGCAGTTTGGTTTTTTAAAAAACCTCTTCTACCCTTCTTTTTCTTTTAGTTTCAAATGAGTTTTCAATGTTTACATTGTTGTTAGAATCGGCTGCTCTAAATAACCTTGAATTAATGATATCATAGGCAGTGAATTTTATCTCAACAGCAGTAACCTAACAACTGAAGTTTCAAAGTAGGCACTAAAGAAAATAGAGACAGAGAGCTTAGCAGCTTTTAGATGTAGTAGAGACAAAGACAACAACACCCTGCTCTATAAGCAAGGCAAAGGGGAGAAAATGGAAGTAAATATTCCACAAAGTCTGAACCTCCCAATACAGGGAAAATCCTAGCTAACTCCAATGTCACTTTCTTTGACTTCACCAAAAACATCAGGGCACCTGAGGGGCAGTGTCCTGCCTACCTGGTAATGATAAGAGATCTAACCTCCTAGGGGTGTGGTGGGGACTAACCTCTCAAATTCACAGGGGACTTTAATCACTCAGATTCACAGGGAACTCTAACTCTTGCAGCCCTAGCATCCTAGAACCACCAAATAGGAAATGTGACAAACAGTGAATGAGAAGGGATATGGGCTTGGTATAGGAGAGAACTCCCCACCATCTCCCAAGGCCAGTGTTACTCCCTAACCCTTGGATCTTCACAGCACTGGGACTTGCCCCTGCCAGCCCAGAATTGAGGAAATCGTGGTTCAGTGGATGGAGTGAGATTATGGCAGCTCAGACCTAACCCCAGTCCCTGAGCCTCCTTCCAGCCTCTCATCTGGCACACACCTTAGGTCAGCCCCCCACCTTCCTGCTGGTTGGTCTGGATCTCAGACCCATCCACATACAGGAGCAGACACCTGCAGCCAGTGGGACCCTACACTGGATATCTGGTTGATCTTCCTCCTACATGTGATGGAGGTTGAAAGAGGTCATCCAGCCCAAGCCCACACTGTCCTCCTGCCCTAAAGGGGACCTAAGGCCTCCAACACTCAGGTCTCCCAGGTCTGCTAACTGAGAGCTCCTAGAATGCCCCCAAATGGCTCCTGGCTCACATGTGCTGAGGCTGGCTCTGAGTATGGAGGGCAGATGCTCTGGAGGCCTGATGCTCTGGAGGCCAGCTTCCTTTGGCCCACAGAACCTCACCCAGCCCTCTGTGCATTCCAGCCCAACCCCTCCCTGCCCCTCATGCCCTACTGAATTACCTGCCCATTCATCAAAATCCAGAAGATAACCCTAAGGGCTTCTAGCTCACTCCTGTGCCCCTCCCTACTCCACATATCCGACTAGCTGCACAGAAGGCTACAGAGCCCAGTTTTCTCAAAATGTCTTCCATTCAAATCTTATCTTATTCCCACATCCCTAACCTTTGAGAAACACGGGAAAGAGTGTGCTTGTGGGATGTTGAGGCCATGGATGTTAGTAGAGGCAAGTTTGTTTCTTGGGAACCCATCCAGCATCCCTCTCCGCTGCCAGCTGAGACTCTAACTCTGGTCCCTGCGCTTCCTGGCAGCCTACTACCTCTCATCTCATGCATGAATAGTAGACACCCTGATCAAGGCCTGGGAAAACCCTGTACCTCCCAGTGGGGCACCCAGGACAGACTGCTGGGACCGACCCTCTTCCTCTGTCTCCTGGACCAGCTCTGAAATTTCTGATGTTTCTTAAAGCCAGGAGCACAGTCTATAGAGTCAAAGAGACAAGATTCCAGTCCTAGCCTTGTCACTTCCTGCCTATAGACTATCAGGCGTCCTCAAACTATGGCCCGCGGGCCACATGCGGCCCGCCGAAGACATTTATCCGGCCCGCTGGGTGTTTTTGCCACCGCTACCTGTCCTGCTTAGCAGCCGACTCGTCTCGGGCCCACAGTGTGCACTCTCCAATGGTCTGAGGGACAGTGAACTGGCCCCTATTTAAAAAGTTTGAGGACCCCTGGTTAGTCAAGGAATGTAACCCATCTCTGTCTTACCTCCTTCCCCATAAAAGAGAGGCAAGCACTATGCCCAACTCTGAGGCCTGCTGTGCAGGTTGGGAAGATTTATTGGTGTTCAGAGCCCCTCTCTGGACCTGGCACACACTAGATGTTCAGGGAAGGCCATTTACCTGTTCCCTGTGGGCCACCAGGCCTGTCCCCTGCCATGACAGACCCCCACAGCTTCTGGGCAGCTTGGTATATAAGCCAAATATTAACTGAAATTCAAGGTGCCAAGGCATGTTGGAATCAGATTGTTATGGATTTTCATTCAATTCAGCCTATGACACTTAGTAAAAATGGTGAGAAAATAAACCACAGCATAGCACAGCACCCAGCAAATCTTGGGGAGAATGGAAGCCTGTTGGGCAGATTGCTCTTATTCAGGCGGGGCAGTGAGCTCATTTGTAAATCACAGCTGAAGTGAGAGGCCTTATTGAATGAGTGCCTCAAGCCAGGCCTGCTTATCAGCCCATGCTCCAGGGTAGGTCCCTCACATCCCCACTTCTCCCCAACCTGGGGAGAATGAGATGCAATGCTGTCCCCCATCCCCAACGCTTGTAAGGGAGGTCACTGAGAATCATTCTCCAGAGTCAGGTGCCAGGCCCGGCTCAGGGCTGGAGAATAGCAAGCCACTCAGTGAGACAGAGCACATTGTTGATGCTGCTTGGATTGGGCCTATAGTCTTCAGCCTGCTGCTTAATTTCCATAGGCCTCTTTTTTCTCATTTGGACTAAGAATTTGGACTAAGCCAGAGCTTCTTGTTTATCATAATACATGGATTTTGGTAACATGCAAATTCCCAGGCTTCATGCAGGCAAGGACTGGGCCAGAGGCCAAGAATCTGCATTTTTAACAAGAATGTTGGCAATGCTGATGTAGGGAGTTTCAGGGACATGTTTCTAAGCAGCACTGACCAGGGCGACACCACTTATTTCATCATCTGACACCTGGTACTGACAGTGAATGAATGCTGTGTTGGATTCTTTGGTTCCACATATCAGGTCTGATGAATGAACCTTGATGACATGTTTGTTTTCCAGAATCCTCACTTCTGGAGGCCTACAGACATATCTCCTTCCCACACCTCAGAGATGGAAAAGCAGCCAAGCAAGGGGACACCGTCCTGGTGTCTGGGACAAAGTCTGGAAGTTCTGGGTTCAGGGCTGGCATCCAGGAGGCTGCCTATGAGTTGGTCCCTGGGCCATAGGGAGGTGCTGGGCTTCCTGGGTGGAATCAGGTTGACTGTCCTGCTCACACCCATAAACACATTCAGTAGTGGAAGTGAAATGCTCTACAATGACTTTAAGGTGTGATTCCACATTTATGTTTGTTTGATTTGTTTGAGCCAGGGCTTGGAGACATGGCTGAGGCACCAGAGCACACTGTCTCCAGAGTCACAATGCACTTGCTCATTCTCAGTTTCAAGGGAAGTCCATGAGCAGCAGGATTCTCAATAACTGGCTTTTTTCCATACGTGTCCTCCTGTCCCAGGATAGGAACACACCCAAGCACTGGGACTCTGAAAAATCTGGGGGCTGCCCAGCAGGCTGGCTGCTGCAGGGCATACATTCTTGGCATAAAGAAGAGGGTAGAAAAGGTGAAGTGGGGTCAGGATGGGGGGAATGGAAGGAGACCTAGCCCTCCACAAATACAACCTCTGAGCAACCAGTCTCAGGGCTCCCTCAGGACAAAGGGGAGATGGCATGGAAGACACCCCATGTCATCCCAGCCTCACCAGGACGTGCTTCCCCATCAACATCCCATTTCAGAGTGGAAGGACAGAGGAGAGGAAAGAGAAGATGGGTTTAGCCAAGGCCCTGGTTCCTTCCTAGTCCCTGTGGGTGAATGTCCACCCCACCCATGCCTCATTTTGAGCTGCAACCTGAGATCTTTTTGTTTGCCTAGTTCCTGGAGCATAGGCTGGACGATTATGATACTTCATCTGCCATTTGATTTTGTAAAGTGGCATACAAAGAGACATCCTCTTCTAATTCACTCCCTTTAGTGGTTTAGCCAGTAGTTTAGGAGTCCTGGAAGGTTTGGAAACATAGGAACATGACATTACAGGGCTAATCCCACAGGACTCTATGGGTAGTCCTTGAAGATGGTTTGCCCTGCATGGTGCTCAGCACCACGATGGAGGCCGGCCCCACTGCTGAGCTGGGAAGGCAAACTCATTGTCCTGCCCATGGTCAGCGTGGCCTTCTTGCCTGCCAGGCTGGAAAGCACCTGCTGTACGGCCAGGCCCAGGTGCTCGGTGTTGTTTTCCTTTTTTAACATATCAAAGGTATTATTTAACTTATTTTTAAGTGGGGAAACCTGTGAGATGTTACAACAGGCTCAAAGGATAATCCAAAGAGCAGGCACATGCACAGGCCATCAGTAATGCTGAAATGGAGTTACAAATAGATGCAAAACTGACCAATAATCAGTTACACCTAGTAGAGAAAATGTATTTGCATTTCTGTGGGCAAGAATCATTGCTTTGACATTAGTTCTCTACACCTTACAGGGCTGTCAAACAGGCCAAAGACAATGAAAGGTATAAGCCCCTGTAGAATCTGATAATCCAGGGATGCGCACTAGACAGGACACCTGGTAGACTTTGTCCCATTGCAAAGTCTCACAAGTTTTCCTGAGGAGGAGGTCACAGGTGGGGGATGAGGAGTGGGCATCAGTGACACATAGCTCTCTTCCTTTTACAAGTTGGCCTGGGGCTTCTCCATCTCGCTGGACTTCAGGGATTTTGTGGGAGAGAACTTGAGCTCCTGGTGGCCATAGCATTTGTAGAGATCACTCCTGGCTCCTCTCTTTTCTTTCTATTTAGTTATTATTTTAAATCGGGATATAATAATATACATAATATAAAATGAGGTGCTCGGTATGTTTTGGTAATGACCTTGGAATGCATGCCTGCCAAACCTACAGAGTTATCCTGAGATTTCCAGGGTCTGAAGGTGTGGGGTTGTCTTATTTCTCCACCCTTAACTTCCCTATTCCCATATGAACATATGGAAAAGTTTTTAAAAACTCTTTCTTTTGCCCACACTGTCACCTCTCTCCCTAAATTCCCTGACCCTGCTTCACCTTTTCAACCCTCTTCTTTATGCCAAACCCTGCAGAAGCCAGGCTGCTGAATTTGAAGAGCATCCATCCTTCTGAACCCAGCTTACCTGATGGTGGAGACAGCCTTTTGCTGCACAGGGCAAGCGATCAGGCAAGGGCAAATTATGCCAGTGACTCAGCTGGGTAATTATGGCAAATGCTGATTTTTTTTAATTACAGTAAAATATATATAACATAAAATTTACCATCTTAACCATTTCTAAGATTTTTAACCATTTCTAAAACTGTGGGTTTGTCACTGATATGCCATAAAAGTCAAAGAATTGGAGCACATGAAAGAAACCCAGGACAGGTGCCATGTGTGACCAGCAGCAGCCCATCACCGTCTATGCCAGTGTCTTGACGTTTCCATGGCAACCAAAGACAGGTGCCTTCGGTACCCAATAAAGGTACATGAAACTCCACCTGTGGGTGCATTCCTTTGGGTGTTTCCATGGGATTATGGTTTTTGTTTATTCTATTCCTTTTAATAGTACACTCCAGTGATAGAATTTTAAATCAGAGTCTTTATGATTTCTGTATTTCCCTAGATTTCCACTACAGCAATGTATTTTGATAATCAGGAAAAAAAACAACAAAACTCAACTAAAAAAATAGAGAAAAGAAAATATAATAAAGTCTAGGATGCAGATGTGAGTTCCACTTAACGTTTACATTTCTAAAAATTATTTTTTGAAAGCAACAGAAAACACTTAGAAAAAAATTTCAAATTTAAGAGAAAAATATCTCCAATCTTATCACTTACCAAGTGTCATTGTTCTGACCTTCACACTTCCACATGGCATTAGCCAGCAGGGACTCACCTCAGAAGGGGCTTAAGTCCTGTGGTCAGCATAGAGCCCATCAGTCCTGCTACGCTCCTTGAGTAACCACAGGTGTCCTGGCTGTGCACTGGCCCCTGCTCCCCAGCCCACTCAGGTGTGTCACCTTCCTGGCCTCTCAGGTTTGGGGGTTGTGACCTCTAATCTGGGAAGAAGGGGGACTGTCCTTTCCTTCCCAGCAGATGAACAGGAGTGGGCAAGGGTGTGTGCTGGGGGGAGCTTGTGTCTGGTCACGGAAGCAGCGTCCTGCAGCTGGCCCATGGCAAGGGGTTCTTTCCACTCCAACCTGAGCTCTGGGAAGTGCCACTGAGTTCTGGGACCACAGTCATAGGCATATGTTTTTGTGTGTGTTAGTCACAAGGTCCCAGACTATAAGGACCAGAAACAAGATGGCGGAGATGGCGAGGGCAGACAGAGTGCCCCATTGCAGACATGCCCCAAGACAAGTCTGGCGCTATGGGAAGCATCATCCATGTGGCAGGACCCCTGAGAATTGCTTTTGCCCAGAAGTTTCCATGGAGTCACCCTGACCACTGGATTCTCAGCTTCCCCTTCACCTTAAGCTTGTGCCAGAGATTGTTGCAACACCAAATGGAAATCAGGTCCTGGTGCTTTCTACCTCTTCCTTAACCTGCAGGAGGAATGTTCCATGGAGTACTGCTAATCTGTGACAGGTCCTAAGAGCTTCTTTCAGATGATTGTTTCTGAAGGACGTTTACACATCTTTTTCTGGCATTTTCCAGCTGCTGCTAAATAGCAGCATTGTCATTTCTCTGACTCACAGAAACAAGAAGCCCACAACATCTCTTCAATTAACTCATAGAAAATGTTTCTTTCTTTCCTAAAGATGCACATTCGGGATGCAGGAACAGCTCGTGGGTGTGTCTCCGGAAGACAACTCTGGAGCTCACACAACAGGGCTCTTGTGGAGATTTTTACACCCACACAATGCAAGCCGGGCTGTGCAGGGCTGTGATTAATTCTGCTCCCACAGCCCCCAGCACTCTCTGTAAGGAGGCTCTATTTCATTTTTGGCTGGCTTGCTCATAGGGCTGTTTACCTGATT
Organism: Cheirogaleus major; assembly: GCA_963574435.1. Taxonomy (NCBI): domain Eukaryota; kingdom Metazoa; phylum Chordata; class Mammalia; order Primates; family Cheirogaleidae; genus Cheirogaleus; species Cheirogaleus major. The sequence continues at coordinate 20,893 of CAUYPO010148116.1, forward strand.
TCAACTTGAGGTTTCTTTTTCTCAACAATTCTTTACATTTCAAAATAAGCCCTCCAAGCAGAACCCATGTAATTATAAGAGCAGGGAAAGGAGCCCACTGTGCACAGAGCACATTAATGCATTCATTCAGATTTTAGATTCCTCATGTAAGTGGTGTCATGTAATATTTGTCCTTTCGTGTCAGGCTATTTCATTTAGCCCAATGTCTTCCAGGTCCATGGATGTTGTCACAAATGGCAGAATTTCTTTTTTCAAGGTTGAATAATATTCCATTGTATATATAAACCACATTTTATTTATCCAATCACTAGTCAATGGACATTTAGGTTGCTTCCATGTCTTGGCTATTGTGAATAATAGCCAATAGCAATAATCTTGGGAGTGCAGGTATCTCTTCAACATACCGATTTAAATTCCTCTGGATTTATACCCAGAAGTGGGATTGCTGGATTAAGTGGTAGTTCTATTTTTATATTTTGATAAACTTCTTTACTGTTTTCCATAGTGGCTGCACCAATCTACATTCCCACCAATAGTGTACAAGGGTTGTCTTTTCTCCACATACTTGCCAACACTTTTTGTCTTTTATTTATTTCTTTTTTGATATTAGTCTTTCTAACAGGTGTGAGATGATATCTCATTGTGGTTCTAATTTGATTTGTGGTTCTTTCACTGATGGTTAGTGATGTTGAGCACCTTCACACAGCAGCCACTGCTATCGTTTGGAAATGGTCCGGCCCTTCCAAAACTCATGTTGAAATTTGCTCCCAAGCGTGACAGTGTTGAGAGATGGTGGGACCTTTAAGAGCTATTTGGGTCAAGGGGGCTCTGCCCTCAGGAGGGAATTAATGCCTGTCTCTTGGGACCAGGCTAGCTATCAAGGGAGTGCGCAGGTGCCCTGGCTCCCCGTCTACTCTTCTGCCTGCCATGAGGCAGCACAAGGCCCTCACCAGATGCAGCCCCTAGTCTTGAATTTAATAGCCTACAGAATGGTGAGCCAAAATAAACCTCTTTTCTTTATAAATTACCCAGTGTCAGGTATTCTGTTATAGCGAAGGAAAACAGACTAAGATAGCCACTTCTATGTCTTCTTTGGGGAAATGTCTACTCCATTCCTTTGCCCATTTTTAAATTTGGTTTTTTGTTGCTTTTGTTTTGTTTTGTTTTGTTTTGTTGCTATTGAGTTGGAGAAGTTCCCTATGTATTTTGGATATTAACCTTTTACCAGATATATGGTTTGCAAATATTTTCTCTCATTCTGCAGTTTGTCTTTTCATTGTGTTGGTTGTTTCTTATGCTGTGAAGAAACTTTTTAGTTTGATGTCATCCTACTTGTCTATTATTGTTTTATAGCCTGTGTTTTCAGTATCATATCTCAGAAATCACGCCAACTAATGTTAAGATTTTCCCCTGTGTTTTCTTCTAGTAGTTTTATGCTCTCAGCTTACATTTAAGTCCTTAACCCATTTTGTGTCCATTTTTGCATATGTTGTAAGATAGGTATACGATTTTACTTTTTATCATGTGGCTATCCAGTTTTCTTAACACCATTTATGGAAAAGACTATCCTCTCCCTCTTGTGTATTTTTGGCCTTCTTGTTGAAGATCAGTTGACCATATATGTGTGGGGTTTTTTTCTGGGCTCTTTATTTTGTTCCATTGGTCTTTATGTCTGTTTATATGTCTATTGATTTTTCTAATCTCTATTTCATTTATTTCTGCTCTAATATTTATTTAATTTTTTCTGCTAACTCCTCCATGTGTTTTAATGCAAAAATTAGATATGAATAATATTGTTTCATATAGTCAATATTTGTTTGGAATTACCATATGCTTGTTAATGTATCTGCTCATTGTTCTTTCTTGCTATCCATGAACTTTTAAGATTAATGTTTTTCTTTCTTGAAGTTCATCTACTAGAAGTTCATTTAGTAAGTTTCTATTTGTCTGAATAATCTTCATTTTACTCTCTTTAATTTATATTTTAGCTGCATCTACAATTTTAACTTAGCAAATATTTACCTTCACCAATATCAAAATATTTTTTAGCTGTCTCCTTAATTCCAAAATTATTGTTTGGAACTGAGCTATCAGGGTAATTATCTTTCTTCTGTAAGGTAATCTTCTTTTCTATTTCTAAGATTCTCTCCTTAATTATTTGATAATTATATCTTGATTTGTTTAGGTGTGAATGTCTGTTATTTGGACTATCTGTGATCCATTGGGCTTCCTAAATCTGAAGATTCATATATGTCATTGTATCCTGAAAATTCTTGTTGCTGTATTTTCAAAATTACCTCTCCACAGTTTTTTCTAATTTCTTGTGGATCTGCAATTAGGTACATAGTAGACCATCTCATTCTGAATTGCTCATATTTTCTATCTTAACTGCTGCTTTTTTATTTCTTTTTTTGTTTGTGAATTAGTTTGTGTAAAGGACAACTTGAAATTATTTCCCTGGCCTGGGGTTTCCCAGAACGACCAGCAAGATACAGTGTCTCGAAGTGAGGGAAGACATGAGCATTTAAAATCTCATAGGTCCTCAACCAGATCTTAGTCTGAAAAAGATAAATTTTCATTCTCTTATGCTAAAAAGGGAAGTATTTTATTCTAGGCCTCCCATTATCTAAATTTGAGAGCCCTGAGTTTAACAGGTGTCTCAGATTTATAAAAGTTACAGCTAAGTCCAGTGATATATAACAGAAAAAAAAATGGCATTAGTTCACACAAAAAAATAGATTAATTTTCTTCCAGGTAAAAAAATCTGAAAGTAATTAGTCCAGGACCAACATGATGATTGCTTAGTCATTATGAACCCAGTTTCCTTCTGTATTTACTCCCTGCCTGCTTTAAGATAAAGGTTAACTAATTGCAAGCGATTGGTACACCCATGTGTTCCCTGTTCCTGGAAGAGAGAGAAGAAAGCAAGGAAATGATGTGCTCCCAACAGCGACTCTTACAAAGAGACTTAGGATACCTCCCAGTAACTGCCACTGAACCACACTGGCCAGAGTCTGTTTCTATCGTTACTTCTCTCCGGGAGGACAGCTGGAAATTTAGTCTTTAGGTGGGCACATTGCCACCCAATTAAAACTGGGGTTCAATAATTGCAATTAATGGGGAAAGTATATTGGGTAGCCAACAAGCATGCTCTGCCATGCTGAGCCGAACGCCTTTCTCCTGTTCCCTGCAGCCCTTAACAGATCAAGGGTACTGCCAAAGCAAATGAAAGACAACACTCTGGGCCATCATAGCTTCAACTTTACTTTAAAACTAGGGATAAAATTTTCCATTATATTTTTAAACCTTATTTATTTACTTGTAAGTTCAGCTATTTACTTAAAAGTTTGTTTGTAATAGTTTGTCAAATACTTAAGACAACTGTGGTGACATTTGTACATTATAATATCTGGAACAGCCACCGAGAAAACCATTCAAAATGGCAGGCTAAAAAATACTATAAAATCAAGGTGCAAACCTAAACAATGTTATAAATACACCACACCCATAATTTTAAAAGAATAATTAACATATACAAGCACATGAATGGATCTGACAACTTTTATGTTGAGCAAAAATAAATGCCAGACACAAAAGAGTATGTAGTGTATGCCTGAATTTATCTGAAGTTCAAGAACCAGCAAAATTAATTAATGGTGACAGAAATTAGAATAGTGGCTAGGGGCAGGATGCACTGATTGGGAAGGGCCATGAGATAACTTTCTGGGAAGATGGAAATGTTCTATGCCTTGAACTGGGAGGTTTTCACAGGTGCATGTGTATATACATTTATATATGCGTGTGTATATATGTCTACATAAAGAGAGAGATGTAAAATATTTGAGTTATACAATTAAGATTTTATAACTCCAGTATGTAATTTATAGCTCAATACAAAATATAATTTAAAAAAAAACAAAAAGAACTTGGCATAAATTCAAAATAATTGAATGTTTTGTATAATGAAGTCACCAATAGACCACAGTAATGGAATATAAAATCCAGAATAAAAAAAAAGACAGAGAACTCTCTCTCTCTCTCTCTCTCTCTACATATATATATATACACACACACACACATATATATATAAGAATTGATACTTTACACAAATGATGAAAGTATCAGATGAATATTTTAGCAAATAGTGGTCAAAACATTGGTTATACATTTGAGAATTTAGGAAAGTTGAATTATGTACTCATTCTCTATTTTAAGTCAATATTAATTTCTTCTGGTAAGAATGAGTTTGGAATGATCTAGGACTAGGCCAATATGCCTAAACCATAACAAGTGAGGGGCAAAAGAATGAGTCAGTTTGGAAAGATAGAAGCCGGACATGGAGCCTCACGCCTGTAATCCAAGCACTTTGGGAGGCTGAGGTGGGAGGATTGCTTGAAAGCAGGAGTTCAAGACCAGCCTGGGCAACATAGCTAGACTTTACCTTCACAAAAAAGAAAAACAAAAAGCTGGGCGTTGTGGTGCGTGCCTGTAATCCCAGCTACTTGGGAGGTTGAGGCAAGAGGATCGCTTGAACCAAGGAGTTCTAGGCAGTGGTGAGCTACGATCGTGCCACTGCACTCCAGCCTGGGCTGCAAGTGAGACCCTGTTGAAAGAGAGAGAGGAAGGAAGGGAGGGAGGGAGGAGAAAGAAAAAGAGTCTGATGATACGTTTTCTTGGAGACCACAGAAAGATTTTATTTGGTTACAAGTGAACTGGTAAAGTCTTTGACGGATTCCCCCAGAAAGTGGCAAAGTCTCTGAGTTGACGGCAGTGTGGCACATCTAAGGAAAATCAACTTTTGCCATTGAGAGGCTTCCATAGTGGTATTGAAAGTGCAAAGCCACCACCAGAGCTGAAGGTATTCAGTGAAATAGGAAAATAAAACTCTCACTGGGGACCAGGAAAGAATTATGAGTAACAGTTGAAGGGACCTCTCTGATGAATTGGCACTATGTAAGTATTTGAGGATTTTCACAACCCCAGGGGTAGACTTCCCTCCCTCTTGCCCCTGACTATTAATTGGGATAAAATTTTTCACCAGTCCAGATAGGAAGTTTCATAGTTACAGTAAAGTTTCTCTAATAAAGTTTGCTCTCTAATATGTTCAGGAGAAGTTATAGTTTTGTGGACTATTAAGCTATTTTTCCTGTTAGAGTATAGATGTCATTGTTTACACCTTTCTATATTCTATGAGGTGACAGAAGTATATTCTGTTAACTTTCAATTAATACTGCCAAATAGTTTTCCAAAATCATTACACAAATTTAAACTCCCACCAGCATTGTATAAGAAATCAAGTTTCTCTGCTCTTCATTTATTCTTTGTGATTTCAATCCTCTAAATATTAATAGTAACTATTCTGGTGAAAATTAAGTGATTAATTGTGATTTTAATTTGCATTTCCTTAATGAATATTGATGATTACGATCTTTTAAATGTGCTTATTAGTCATTTAGATATCTTTTTCTGTACTGTGCCTTTGCAAGATATTTATCCAGTTTTTTTATAAATTGGTATCTAGAATAGCTTTGACCAGAAGGAGTCCATGTTGTATCATCCCTTCCACCAGGGCCACTTAGCATGTGACCCCAGGATGGCTGAGAAAAGTGGATAAAACATCCCCCAAAACAGGTCAGCTTTTCCTGTTGATTCTTCAGAGCTTCCTCTTCAATAGACCGTTTGGTGAACATTCAATTGTATACAAATACTACACACAGCATCCCCATTCTTAGAAATCCATCATATAATTCTTCCCTAACTGTCCTGGTCCTCAGTACTCAAATCATGTTCTTTTAAAGTCTTTTTTATCTTGTAAATATATGAGCCACTGCTCAAAAATTAGCATACATCCCTATCTTTGGCCATTTTTTCATCTAGGCAAAATAAAACAGTAGACATATTGCTCAAAACCTTGACCACTAGTAGGATGTCCTTCAATAAATTCCAAAAAGTAGAGATTTGAAAAAAAAAAGAAAATGTACCATTATAAGAGATTTCAACACACCTCTAAATATTTTATAAAAGAAGCAGACCAAAAAAGTTCAATAACGTACAAAGGATTTCAGCAACACAGTTATCCAAATGACCTAGTTGGTATTCAAAGAATATTACTGGGCCGGGCGTGGTGGCTCACGCCTGTAATCTTAGCACTCTGGGAGGCCGAGGCGGGAGGATCGCTCAAGATCAGGAGTTTGAAACCAGCCTGAGCAAGAGCGAGACCCTGTCTCTACTAAAAAAAATAGAAAGAAATTAATTGGCCAACTAAAAATATATAGGAAAAAATATTAGCCGGGCAAGGTGGCACATGCCTGTAGTCCCAGCTACTCGGGAAGCTGAGGCAGGAGGATCGCCTGAGCCCAGGAGTTTAAGGTTGCTGTGAGCTAGGCTGACACCACGGCACTCTAGCCCAGGCATCAGAGTGAGACTCTGTCTCAAAAAACAAAAAAAACAAAGAAAACAAAGAATATTACTTCCAAAAGCTGCATGATATTCATTCTTGACAGGTGAACACGGAACATTCACCAAAATAGACAATATCTTGCCATAAAGCAAATCCTCAAAAATTTCAACTGATTAAAATCATGCAATCTATCAAAAACTAACAGAATTAAATATATTATCTTATTAACTATAAGCCAATAACAGAGCAATAACTAGCAAACCTCAGTGTTTAGAAATTAAACAACATATTCCATAATAAATGTTTAAATAATAAAATACAAAACGACTCAGAAAATAATTTGAACTTGATAATAATTAAAACGCACCATGTCAAAATTGTGCAATGCAGCTAAAGCAGTACTTAGAAATGTACAGTTTTATATCCACATAATAGAAAAAAATAAGAACAGTGGAATAAACTATCAGTTCAAAAAGTTAGAAAAAAGGAAATAAAATAAACTCAGAATAAAAATAAAGAAATAAGACAGATAAAAGCAAAAATTAATTCTATAAAATGCACATGTAGGAACCAGGAGACATGAAAGTGAATGAATGTGGTATCCTGGACGGGAGTCTGGAACAGAAAAACAATGTTAGGTAAACACCAAGAAAATCTGAATAAAGTATAGATTTTAGTTAATAATAATGTATCACTGTTGGCTCATTAATTATAACAAATTTTACATTCTACTCCATAATGCAGTTGCATTTATTTTAATATTAAAAAATTTAAATTGCTTGCTATAGTGTAAAATGAGCTCCCCAGGCATTTACAGCACGTTGTTCTGTAACTCTGTGTATTCCTAGGAACATAGCCATTCATCACACTAGTACTTTTTAATAACTCTATCATTGCGGCAAAGTAATAGCCCACTTTTTGCTCATGATAAAGAGCAAGGAAGCACAGTGTCCTCATGAATGTATTGCATGTAATATGCCAACGTGCTATCATTTTTATGCATTGATTTGGGTAAGTGTCATACATGAAACACATTTAATATTAAAAGGAAAAGTTTTCCTGGAGTGTAGTGCAGTAAAATCTATAGTCACTTTAATGATACTATCACAATTTATATTGCTGAGTAGATCATGAATTCTAAACAATTGCTGAAACTTAAAAGTGTGTATTGAAGTTAAGATTCTGTTCCAGGGAATCAGCTCTCTGTCTGCATTTGAGCCATGTCTTAATTATTACAGTTCCTCAAACGTGCCTCACTCATTCATAGACTTTTTCCATAGCTTGATCTTTTTCCTCTGCTGGTGACCTCGACTCATATTCCTGAGCGAGGCCTTTCCTGCCCCTCTCCATTCACCCCCTTGATTGACACCCCGCACCACCCAGGTGTGGTCTTTCGGTTTTCCCTGTCAGAATGTAAACTCTGTGGAGGTAGAACTATGTCTGCTTTGTTACTAATGTGTCTTCATAATCTAGGACAGCACTTGTCACTTGTTAGGTGCTCAATAAATATTTTAAATGAATGATCATTGAACATTGAAGCGTAACTTGAATCATGTTAATACCAAAAATAAGAGTATTGCAATAATACAATGAAAATAAAAATGAAAATTTAGAATTCTGCCTTGGATATCATCATTTTTTTAGTTGAAATCTTAAAATGAAATGAGGGCTGTGTAACAGATCACCCATCAGTGATTCTATACTCTATGTTGACACATAAAAATGAGAGCCTCTATGTTGTCCATAGCAGTTACAAGGAAATTTATAAAAATATATTCAAATATATTTGAAAGCTGAATCACAAAATTTTCAAAAATATATTCAAATATATGCAAAAGCTGGATCACAAAGAGCAAGTAATTATGTAGATTTGGCTGCAATTTACAAACTATATTTATTTTGGGATGCTTTGCTCAAAATGAGACAATTAGTCTCTGATTTTTTTTCTTATTTAACATGTCTCTGGTATCCAATTATAGTGTACTATGTTAAGTAGAATTTTACCTATGCATACAGCATTATTTCTTTCTGGCCTACTAAAAATTGTCCTCGTTGTTTTGTTCTTCCTTCTGATGATAAGATAGTGAAGATTCAATGCTAGAATTCTTAGTTTAGCCATTCTAAACTATTTATTGAATATTTACCATGTGCTAGGAAAAATAATAACTTCTTTTTAGGAATTTAATGATGGCCCACTTCTCTTGCTATTTTATTTACACTGCGCTCCTATGTAATGCTGATATAATTGTTTGGAATGTGAATATAATGAAGTCGATATTAAGCCTAACAGCAGATAGAAGCAAGATCTCAGGTCTACTTCATAGCTGTTGGGCATGGTCTGTAGCATAAATCTTTGTCGGACTCACAGGAGGACATGCTGGCCCTCTTAAGTTCTTACTACAGTTAACCCTTGAACTGTAGTATGCATTTGAACTGCACAGGTCCACTTATACAAGGATTTTTTTCCATAAATATATTGGAAATTTTTTTGAGATGTGACAATTTGAGAAAACTCACAAACCACATAGCCCAGAAATATTGAAAAAAATTAAGAAAAAGGTATGTCAGGAATGCATTTGCAGCCGAGAGAAATGTAAGCAAAACAATATAAAGATGCAATATTAAATCATAACTACATAAAATTAAATGTAGTACATACTATACTACTGTAATAATTTCATAGCCACCACCTGTTGCTGTTGCAGTGAGCTCAAGTGTTGCGAGTATCCACTTAAACCGCTGTGTGACACTAGTCATGTCTGCTTAAGCAGTTCGTCTCCTCGGTAAGTTGCCTATCGCAGTAAAACGTGACCTCTTGCTGTTCTTGCGTATTTTTCATCGTGTTTAGTGCAATGCCATAATCTTTAAATAACACCATGGGACCCATACAAAGTGCCACTAGAGATCCTGAAAGTGCTCCCAAGAAGCAGAGAAAAATCATGACAGTACAAGAAAAAGCTGAATTACTTGGTATGTACTGTGGATTGAGGTCTGCAACTACCGTTGCCTGCCATTTCACACAAAAGATTCATCTTGTGAACAGATGACATAAACGCATGCTAACAATAAATACAGTACAGTACTGTAAATGTATTTTCTCTTCCTTATGATTTTCTTAATAAAATTTTCTTTTCTCTAGTTTACGATACAGTATGTAATACAGAAGCACAATATGTGTTAATCGACTATTTATGTTATCAGTAAGTCTTTCAGTCAAAGTAGGTTATTAGCAGTTAAGATTTAGCAGAGGCAAAAGTTTTTGCAGATTTTCAATCACATGGGGGTCAGGGCCCCTGCCCCTCGTGTTGTTCAAGGATCAACTGTTATTTGATTATTTTTTTTCCTAGATGTTACTATCAACACAGAATATTGCACTTAGTGTAATAATTAGTTTCAGTTTCTTATTAGTAATAGACATTATATGCAGAGAAAATATGACAGTTTTTTACTGTGGTATAACTGACACATAATCAAATGTATACATTTACAGTGTACAATTTGATAAGTTTGACACAATTTGACATGTACACACCTTGAGACCAACCATCATCACAATCAAGATAGTGACTATATCTATTGCCTCCAAAGTTTTCAGTGCCCTTCATAATCCCTGCCTCCCAGCCCGCCCCTCACTGCCCTGCCCAGGCAGTCACAGATCTGCTTTCTGGATTAGTTTGGCTTTTAAAGAATTTTATACAATTGAATTACATAGTACGCACTGTTTTTGGTCTTGCTGCTTTCATTCATCAATAGTATTTTGAGATTAATCTATATTTTTCCATTTATTAATAGTTCATTTCTTTTTATTTTTATTAGTTACATTACATTGTACAAATATAATACACTTTATCCATTTATCTGTTAATGGACATTAACAGATATATCTAGTTTGAAGCTATTAAAAATAAATACCTTCCAAATGTTTTACATATTTAAGTTTTACATTTATGTCTGGTCCATGTAGAGTTAATTTCTCTCTGTGATGTGAGGTATGGATCAAAGTTCATTTTTTGCACATGGTTACCCAGTTATTCCAGCACCACAGGTCGAAAAGCCTTTCCTTCCTCCAATGATTGCCTTTGCACCTTGGTGGAAAATCAGCTGCCTGTATATGTGAGGGTTTATTGTCAGATTGTCTACTAGGATATATTGCTGAATTTGCTTACCTTGATACCAATATCACACTTTCTCCATTAACTTTATAATAAATCTTAAAAATATGTAGGCTTAACCCTCTGTATTACTCTGCTAAGGCTTCCATAGAAAAATACTATATACTGGGTCACCTAAAATAACAGAAATTTATTTTCCCAAAGCTCTGGAGGCTGAAAGGCAATGTGAGGCATCTGCAGGTCTGGTTTCTCCTGAGTCCTCTCTCCATGGGTACAGAGGCCTCCCTCTGGCTGCCTGTTCACTTGGCCTCTTCTTGGTACACCTCTGCATCTCTGCACTTCTTATAAGGACCGGTCCTACTGGATTAGGGCCCCACCCCTACGACCTCATTTAACTTTATTACCTCTTAAAAATACTTTTCCAGCCCAACTTTTGGCTTTTATACAACCTGACAATCAAAGCTTTTTTAATTATAGTCTTCAGCTCTTTATATGGAACATGATAAAGTCCATCATCCTGTTATTTGTTCCATCTGTGCTTTGTTAGTTCTTGTTCTGCCTTCTTTTATTTTTATTATTCCATTTTATCTCCTTTTTTAAAATTCTAGTGTCATGGCCCAATTGCAGGACGGAGGATGAACACAGAAAGACACAGACAAAAACACACACAAACACGAAAGACAAGACTGCAGCCCCAGAAAGAAACACACAGACACGAGAGACGGTACAAGACTGCAGCCCCAGAAAGAAACACACAGACACCAGAGACGGTACAAGACTGCAGCCCCAGAAAGAAACACACAGACACAAGAGACGGTACAAGACTGCAGCGCTGTAAGCACCAGTCGTTTTATTTTTATACTGTTAAAGTTGGCGAGCGTCCCGCAGCTACTTTCCCAGCTACTTTCTGGTACGTGACTTCCCACGGGTCAACAGCACCTGTTCCTCTAGACATAGCACAAGAG
>CAUYPO010148121.1:0-26842 GCA_963574435.1 Cheirogaleus major
ATGCTGGCAATCATGGTGATGATGGCAGTGATGGTGGTGATGATGGTGATGGTGATGATGGTGGTGGTGATGGTGGTGATGGTGGTGATGATGGCAGTGATGGTGGTGATGATGATGATGGTGATGATGGTGGTGGTGATGGTGGTGGTGATGGTGGTGATGATGGTGATGATGGCAGTGATGGTGGTGATGATGGTGACAGTGGTGATGATGGTGGTGGTGATGGTGGTGATGGTGGTGATGATGGTGATGGTGATGATGGTGGTGGTGATGGTGGTGATGATGGCAGTGATGGTGGTGATGATGGTGATGGTGATGATGGTGGTGGTGATGGTGGTGATGGTGGTGATGGTGGTGGTGATGGTGGTGATGATGGTGATGGTGGTGATGGTGGTGGTGATGGTGGTGATGGTGGTGATGGTGGCGGTGATGGTGGTGATGATGGTGATGGTGATGATGGTGGTGGTGATGGTGGTGATGGTGGTGATGATGGCAGTGATGGTGGTGATGATGATGCTGGCAATCATGGTGATGATGGCAGTGATGGTGGTGATGATGGTGATGATGATGATGGTGGTGATGGTGGTGATGGTGGTGATGATGGCAGTGATGGTGGTGATGATGGTGATGGTGATGGTGGTGATGGTGGTGATGATGGTGATGATGATGATGGTGGTGATGGTGGTGATGGTGGTGATGATGGTGATGCTCGTGACAATGGTGATGGCGGTGGTGAGAATTGAGTTGAGGGTGACAATAGTGTTAATGGTGATCATGTTCACAATAACAGAATGCAGTGTCCTGGATCCAGCCTTCTGCGACCGACATGTAAAACAGTGAGTGTGCTTCGGAGACAGCAACGCCCCCTCCACCTCATACCCAGGAACTTCTCCCCACCCCGTACCAGCCCAGGCCTCCCGTCCCACCTTCCCCTTCAAGTCAGCCCAAACCTCAGGTCCAGGCTGCAGACCCCTCAGCCTTCCCATCTCCTCCGGCCCCTTCCCTGTGGGTGCCACTCTATGCTGACCCCTTTTGTGTGTCACCTCCTCTCTGCAGCCTAGGCTCCCCTCCCCTGGCCACGTCCCCAGCCTGTCCTCCCTCCCACTCAGCCCTACACCCAGGCAAGGAGAGCGCACACACTTGCCACAGCTATTTACACCTGGAACACCTCGCATCTCCCTGCCTCGGCCTCCTTCTCTTCAGCAGCGCCCTGCGCTCAGCTTCCCAAGACAAGAGGTGGGATGGACAGACCCCTGCCTGCTGCCCGCACACAGCTCTCCCTTGACGCCTGCAACGGGACCACTCCGGGATGTAAGAGGGTTGCTCACAGGGTGGCATCAAGCCTAGCTCTCAGCCTCAGTTTCCCCCACATGGGAGTGACCCCTTAGTCTCTGGATACCATGAGAAGAGTTTCTTGCCATGCACAAATGGGGGGTCAGTGGTTTCTAAGCTCTACTAGCACCCTGCCAGTCCTCAGCAGGCTAGAGCCAGAGCAAAGAAGGTATAAGATGGCCAGCGCTCTGTCTGTGCCATGGGACAGCCACTCCCTCTCCTTAGCATAGGGAGGGCATCGGGACTAGGCAGGAGATCAGAAGGGATTAAGAGCAGGAGGGAAACAGAGCTGTCAGGCAACACTGAAGGCTAGAGTTTGGAGCCCCAGTATCCTCAACCCAGTAACGTCTCCCATCCATTGTGCCTCAGTTTCCCCTTTTATAGGATACATAGGCTCTGACAGATGCAGATGCCTATTGGATGTCCTCACTGCGGCAGGGGACAGGGGTTTGGCAGCTTCCCATGGCCCTGGCCTCCCCAGGGTCACTCCCAGACTCTCCCGCGCCTCCACCCCCTGCAGTGGCTGCATCTTTGACAAGCACCACTCAGGAATCAATCACTCCCGCCAAGCCAGGCCCCGGCCCCTGACATTCCAATTAAACACTTCACTCTGACCTTGGTTGCATCATCTCGGCTTGGAATAACGTCATCTATCTTCCCCGGACGGACAGAGCCCATGGGCCAGGCGGGGGGAACGGGCAGCCGCCCGTCCCCAGAGCCAGCCTCATCACCACAGGGACACGTTTCAATCAAGAGGAACCGCGGCAGCGGCACTCTCAGGAAGGAAAGCCGTCAGCCTTCCCAGGGACAAGCATCCATCTCTGCGGGAGGAGGAAAACAGCCTTGGTCCCCGCCAAGGGGAGCCCCGTGTGTATCCCACTGCCCTTCCCATGAGTCGGCTGTCCACAGTCAGCCAGGAGTGGGGAGAGGGACCAAGGGTGGGGCGGATGGCACCTGGTTAGAGGTGGGGGACAGCTCCCAGCAAGGAGCTCCCTTGCCCGATGGGGGACACCCAGCCCTTCCTGAGGCCTCCCCCACTCTGAGCGGGGAGAGAGGACACCTGCCCTGTAGCTTCCTCCAGCCTCGTTTGGAGGAAGTCCCAAGTGGAGCAGGAGTCCTGCCCTCGGGACCGCCCTTTCTAATGGGGAGACACAGCCCTGCCTTGTAGAAAGCCAAGCCTGAGAGACACAAGGGAAGACACAGCCCCTCCCTGACTGCAGAGACACACCATCTGCCTTGGGATGCTCCATCCGAAGGGGTGACATCATGACATCCCCCCGTATCCCCCCCGTATCCCCGCCATAGGGGCCGGAGAAGCTGAGCCCCTCAATACAGGGCTTCCTAGAGGAACGTTTGTGACCTTCGGCATCAAGCAGACCTGAACTGAGTTCCAGTTCCAACACTGTGCTTTCCTTCCTGTGTGTCCTTGAACTAGTGACTCAGCCTCTCTGAGCCTCCTTTCTTTACCTGGTAAATGGGACCAGACTTGAGGAGGAAGTGAGGACACGTATGTGGAGCACTGAGAGTGTCTGGCACACGGAGACCCTCCGTAATGGGGGGAGGGCAGCGGGGGGCAGCGGACTCTGGGTGAGTCCAACTCACGGGACACGGAAAGGGAGCAGCCCACATCGCTCAGGGTAGTGACCAAGTCAACACTGGGGACCAGGAATGGGACCCCGACCTGCCACAGCCCTCCTTGGGCCACTAGACAATGACACGGGGGCCAGGTGCCCAGGAAGCATACTGCAGATGACCTGGGACCTAGATTGTGGGTGTAGGGAGCAGGACTCATCCCCAAAGCAACTTCAGCTTGAAAAATCAGAAATTATCATCCCAGAAGCAACAGAAGAGGTTCCTTGAACGCCCCCACTTCCAAAGAACCATTTCTGAGCTGGCACTGTTTCCTTTGGGGTTATTTTTAGTCTGTTTTCCCAGTAATGATTCTTTTGGGTGGATTTCTGGGTTGTAGCTGCGTGCTCTCTGGGAGATGGGAGCGGTATCCATACAAAAAAAAAAGACGGTTGTTATTCATAGTAATTCAACTGGATTTGTAAAGTTATTATTAAGCATTTGTCACCACAAAAGTCACTTTGATTTGGCTTTCCTCAGAGCTATTCTCCCTGCCCGATTTGGCTTCCTTGTCTTACATGGGAGGCCACGAGTGTTTAGGGGGTCTACCCAGAACACACAGAAGAAAATGGAGATGACTCTTTGCAGGAAGAGGAGACGAACCCTTTGAGGCTTGCGTCTCCGAGGGAGAACATGATGTGGTAATAACGATAGCAAACACGCACACAGCACTTACCACGAGCCAGTCGCTGCTCCACATTGCTTTGCAACACTACAAGGCAGACACTACAAACATCCTCATTTTACAGATGAGGAACTGGGCACAGAGAGGTTAAGTAAGTTGTGCAAGGTCACACAGCTAGTAGATAACAGAGTCAGGATTTGAACTCGGGCTCTAGGACTTGGGTTCAGAACCACCCACCAGGCAGCCCCTGGTAACCACGTGAGAGGATCTAAGAGGTTGCTGGTGAGGTTCTATTCTGTTCCGAAAACCAAGAACATTGCTCCACTCGGCCTGGGGAGGGAAGGGGGATCCCCAAGTGAGGAAAACACTATGCAGATGCCCCTGAATCCCTTTCCGTGTCCCCTGCCAAAGAAGGATTTTGACATGGACATGGGAAGTCCCGGGAAGATCAGCCTCAGAGGGCATTTACAATCACACGTGCTCTAAGCGAGTGGCCTGGACACAGGTTTTAGGAGCAGACAGACTTGGGATCGAATCCCAGCTCTGCCGCTTTCTAGCTGCATGAACTTGAGCAGGTGACTCTGCCTCTCTGAGCCTCAGCTTCCTCCTCTCCAAATGGAGACAATATTTACACTCCACTCAAGTTACAGCGCAGATTCGAAGAGGCAATGGATAGAAAGTACCTGAGATGGCCCAGGACACCGGCGTCAAAACTATTGCCTCGTTTGCCATTCCTTCACTCATTCATTCATTCTTTCGCTCAGTAAACATTTAGGAACATTCGCTCCGTGTATAGAACTGTGTTCGACGTTGCGACAGATTTAACGATGAACAAAATGTAATCTTTGTCCTTAAAGATTTTATAAGTGAACAGGGAAGGCTAAAACAGAAAGCAGGTGAATTCTAACTGTGGGGCAGACAGTGATTGATTCCATCTGGGGTGGTTGAACCAGGCTTCACAGAAGAGCCTCCATGAAGAGCTGGGGACAGAGGGACAGGCATGCCAGCAGAGTGGCACAGCAATGGGTGCCACGGCATAGTGCACAGGGGAGAGTGGCTAAAAGGTGGGGATGGGCTGGAAGGTATGTGATAAGCCCCACATGCAAATGTGGGGAATTTGGGGGTGATCCTGTAGGCCATGGGAGCCATGCATGGTTCTATAGCTAGAGGAAGACATACAGAGGCTGAGAATCAGATTTGGGAGGTGGAGTGGGAACCCAAAGCAGGATTCTCAACTTAAGGGAGAGGAAAGAGAACTGGGGTTTTGAGCCCAACTCTGAAATGAGTTCCCCGTGTGAAATCAGGTGAGGCACCCCCTGCTCTGGGCCTCGTGTTCCCCTCCCGCTGCCCCCCATAATACTTCTGGGTTACCCAGATGGCTTCGCCCATGTGGCTGTACAAGTCTTCCCTTCCTCACAACGGATCAGGCTTCCTCTCCAGTCCTCGCTGTGCCTGGCTCCCTCCCTCCCCTCCCCAGCAGTCCAGACTGGCACTGCCACCCAGCGCAGGAGTCCTGGGCACTGCCAACCCCAGGAGCCAGGCAGCCATGCAGGAGGCTCTGGGGAGAAACCGGGCCCCTGGCTCTTCCCCTTCCACCTGCACCTGGCAGCCAAGTTGGCTAACAAAACAGAGGTTGAGGAAGTTGTCACATTCCTGCCATTTAGCTGCTGGGCTATGGCAAAGACAGTGTGTCTGCTCACTCTCCCTGTATTGCTCTCTCTGGCTCTTGCTCTCTCGTTCTCTGGCTCGTGTTTGGCCAGTACTTTGCCCTGGAATTAAGTAAGCTGTGGGGGGGGTGGGGAGGAAAAGGTGGGGGGGAGAGTAGAGCCCAGCCTGCATGGCCCAAGTCCAAATCCTCCCTTGGCTGGGTGCCCAGGGTGGTCCTAGCTTACTGTCCACGTGGGCCAGAGGGAGGAAGGGAGAGGGACAGCTAGAGTCAGGGCTGGCCATGGGGTGGGGGTTGGAGGGAGCGTGCTGTCTGAAGATGAACCGAGGGGGGTGCAGAATCTAGGGAAATGAGAGCAAAAGGCCCTGTAAGCAGACAGTTCAGAGGGCAACTCATTTTGCAGAGATGTGGGGTGGGGGGCTGTGCACGTGCACATGCTAACGGGTGCTTTATAAGCATCCTGGTGTCTTTGGTCCTGAACAGGGGAAGTCGTGCAACTGAGTGCAGTAACCCTGAGACTGCACGTCATCACAGGGATAGACCTTTGTGCCTGCCCTGCCTGCTTCTCTGGCCCTGTTCCCAGCTCCACCCCAGCTCTCAAATGCCCCAGCCACAGCTGAAACACTCACCATTTCCTGATCACACCCTGTCCTCCCTGCCTCCAGGCTTATAAAAGCTGTTCCTTCTTCCGGTCTCCCCTCCTCTCCTTCTTCTCCCCACATCCCCTGGCCCACACCAACTTGTCCTTCCATCAGCTCAAAAGTCACCTCCCCCAGGAAGCCTAGGAAGCCATGACCTAGGCTGAACTAGATGCCCCTTACTCCAGCCCCACGGCCCTGCTCTTCCCCCTTTGCAGCACTCACTGCCACTGTGCATCGTAACCCCGTGTGTCTGCCCACACGATGATAAGCTCCTCGAGGGCAAAGACCATCTTATTCATCTAGCAGAGCTCCAGATGCATAGTAGGTCATTCATAATTCGCTTCTTCAATAACCACTTAACTAAGTGCCCAACAGATATCAGGCAAGGGGCATACGACAGGGAAGACACAAATAGCACCTGCCTTCCTGGGTCTCCTCTCTATAGAAGGAGACAGGAGAATCAACACAGTCTGACAGATGCTTGGATGGAGGAGATAGGGCCTTCCAGATGCACAGGATAGGGACAGGGGTGTGAGTACCATCAGGGAGGGCTTCAGAGAGGAAGAAATGCCCAAGACGAGGCTGAATGAGTGAATGAGTACAGAAATGCAACTACTAGAACTGTAGTCCAAGGTCTGAGCTGAACCAACATCCATACTGAATCAATGAAATAATGACCTAGTGAGCTTCCTTCCTTCCAGGGAAGAGAAGACTGGTTCCCAAGTCCAGGGCAGGGCTGAGCCAGCTGGTGAAACTTTGGGGATAGGCACACTGGAGCAGGGAGCCAGGCCCATCCTTACATGGGGTTATATTCCTGTCTGTGCCCATAACTGGCTATGTGACCTTGGGCCCATCTCTGGGCCTTGGGTTTCTTATCTATAAGTATAGGAAGGGGGAGGAGTCTGATCTCTAATCCTAAATTGAGAACATGACCCTATTCCACGTTGCATTCCAGCGCAACCTTATTTGGAGATAAGATTTACCGTGTAGTGATGACGGGGTGCTCAAGATGCAGAGAGAAATTGAGCAGAGGACAATGTGGTCAGGACTTGAACTCTGATGCCAAAGCCTCTGTTGGCTCCTTTTTTCCATGAGGCCATATAACAATTTCACAATGTGTCTGGGACGACTTCACAAAGAAGACCTCTGAGCTGAGACGTGAAGATGGGCAGGAACGAAGGTGTGGGGAGAGGAATGGGCCTGACATGAAGAGGAGGTAGTGGCAGGGAGACCAGCCTGGCCTGGCTGGGGCACAGGGCTCACACCGGAGAACAGTGGGAGATGCAGATGGCTCTGTCCTGCAGAATTCAGCAGCAGGAAGCAGGGGGAGGAATCAGAGCCCTCGAGTTGCAGCCCAAGCCCCACCAGTCAGGGCGAGGCAGGCATGACAGGTGGAGGAGCTCCAGATTGAGCAGGGAAGAGGGCACAGTAAGAGCTGGGACAACCAAGTGAAGTATCCGGTGGCCTGGGCAGTGGACTCCCAGGCTCTGGAAGGTCAGGGGAGTGAGGTGCCAGGCAGGACCCTTATGTGAATGCAGATCCAAGACCCTATTATCGGGACTGGGTAAAATCCAAGGCCCAACTACTGAAACAAATGAATGTGGATAAATAATCCCATCAGTCTATTCTGTGGAGCACATATATCAGGCGCTGTTCTAGACACTGGGGATACACCGGTGAACGGTTCATATAGAATCTCGGCCCTTGGGGAGCTTACATCCTACCAGGGGAGCGAGATAAATGGATACACTATAAAATAAAATGCCAACTGCTATGAATCAAATTAAAATTGCATAAGAGAACAAAGCAATGGAGACAGAATGATAGTTGTGTTATTTTATACCAGCTCGCCAGGGAGGGTATCTCTGAGGAAGTGGCAGTTCAGCACTGACCTGAAAGAAGTACAAGAGCAAGACATAACAGGGTTGAGGGAAAAAACACTCCAGGTGGAGGGAGCAGCAAGTACAAAGGCCCTGCGGCAGGAACGTGCTTGACATATTGCCACAGGGAGGCCTTCGTGGCACCAGTGTAATAAAATAGAAGGGGGATAGTGGTGAAAAATGAGTTTGGAAAAGCAGGTAGGGGTCAAATCCCATAGACCTAGTAGACCATAGTGAGCAGTTTGGTGTCAATGTTAGTAACTGTCAACTTGCACAGAGCATATCGTTGAGCCCAGTACTGTGGGGCAATCAGCAAAATTTGCTAGTATTTTCAAAGTGCCTGGGGGAGTTGGTCTGACTATCTCCATTTAACAGATGAAGAAACTGAGGCTCAGAGAGGTGAGGTGGTTTAAAACAAGGCTACAGAATGAGTGATGGGGCCAGAATGTGAGGTGACCATGTGTTCCAGTTTGTCCTGAATGGTCCACTGAAGGCTGTTCTTCCAAGGTAATTACTAATAGCATCCTTTTAACTCTCAAAAAATCCTGTTTTAGATGATAAATTATATGGTCACTGTTATGAGCTAAATTGTGTCCCTCCGATATTCATATGTGGAAGTCCCAAGCCCAGATAACTCAGAATGCAACCTTACTTGGAGATAAGGTCTTTAAAGAAGCGATTAAGTTGAAATGTGGCCATTATCATGGAGCGCTAATCCAATATGGCTAGCGTCCTTACAAGAAGAAGAAGAGACACTAGGGGTTCGTGAGCACAGAGAAATGAGCATGTGAAGACACAGCAAAAAGGCGTCTATCTGCCAGCCAGGAAAAGAGGCCCCGGGGGAAACCACCCTGCCAGCACCCTGATGTTGGGCTTCCAGGCGCCAGCTTTACGAGAAATAAATTTCTGTTGTTTAAGCCTTCCAGTCTGTGATATTTTGTTATGGCAGCCCAAGCAAACTAATACAGCCGCCTTGCCTTGGAGGACTGAAACCCAGGTTTCTGCTTGAGAAAGCCACGTGCCGACCATTAGGCCACACTGCCCTTAGCTGCTGAGATTCTGAGCTGTGCATCACTATTGGTCCTGGAATCTGAGCTGGGAGCTCAGCCTGCAGGGGGAGGCAAAGTGGTCCAGCTGCAAGGTAGAGGCTGGGTGATTGTTATAACAGCCGCAGTTGTGCACAACTGTATTGAACAAGGTGTGTATCTACCAGCACAGAGGCATGAGTCTGTGTTGAATGGTCTGTCATGCCCGGAGCCCCGCTGTCCATAAGCATGTCCATCCAGAGATGGTATCTCTGTCATCTGTGTGATCCTGGGCCCTTACATACAGCAGTAAAAGTGGCTGGGTGGGTTACATGTCTAAGCTTTGGAATCACATACATCTGGTTTTGAGTTGTGGTTCTGTTACTTTCTAGCTGTGTGACCCTAGGCAAGAAACTTAACTTCTCTGAGCCTCAGTCTTCTCACCAAGAAAAGGGCGATAATAATAGTATCTTCATAACAGGGTTGTAGTGAGGACTCAGATGATGCATGCAAAATGCCCAGCACAGTGACTGGCACATAAAAGGCACTCTCTCATTAATGTTAGCAATTAGTATTACTAGTTTCTCCGTACGGGTTTGTGGAAGCTCTTGAACTTCTGCCATTTGGGTCTTATCTGTCTTGTTCAACCTCTGCATTCTAGCACTGAGCACAATGCTTCACACATAATTAGAGCTCAATAAAAAATTCAAAGTATTTAATAAAATGACTGAATTAACAGGCCTGTTTTTACAGCTGTAAAATGAGAGGGCTAGCTTAGGAAATCTCTGAGCCCTGCTGCAGCTGAGACAGACTAGGATCCAGGATGATCCCAGGAACACCTCTTAGTGATGCCCCACATTGGCCTGTCCTATCTTCTCCTGTTGACAGGCATCCTGAAAAACAGGGGCATGATGAAGGACAAGTGTCACCTGGTCCACCATGGGGGCTGGTCGGGCAGAGGAGGAAGTGGGCTCCAGTTTCTATATGGGTTCTCCATGGGCATGTATGCAGGGCACTGGGGCCTGAGACAGAGCCCGACCTGTTGCCCAGCTGCTTGGCAGGTTAGGGCTGTTCCAGGCATCACTCAGGAGCTGGTGACTGAGATAACCCCCACCATTGGCAATCCTCTGTTCAGAAAGACACTCAGCCCCCAACAGAATGGGAACAGCAGAAAGATGATACTATCACCTTGAGTTGGTAAGGTGCTCACTGGGGACAGAAGAGTATGCACGTGTCAGGTCCCCCCTCCGGCCTGAACTCCACCTGGGTTGCTCCTCTGACCTCCCCTACCCAGGTTCCAGTGGCATTGCCAGCTGGGAATCCATGACTAGGACTCATAGGTGAGGCCAAGGGCAGTCTGTTGGTATGGTAAGAAGGGCAGAGGGAATGTAGGAACCCCTTTCCAGGTAAATGACATGCAGGATTGGAATAGTTGGAGCAACTGGCTATGTCTACCTCATGTCAATTGCTTTTTCCCTGAGCCCTAGAGTTTGCACTGCCAAGAGTAACAACAGGTTGGTGGAGCACTGGAGTTGTAGTCATGTGGGTATTTGACTCCCCAGGTGGGCCTTCCCCAGGCAAGGAGGAGGGGGTCGGGGTATTTAGGGATCAGAGGACAATTGGACACACTGACCCTGCAGTGGGCTCCCAAACCACGAAGGGTAATGGACACAGGAGGCACAGGGGAAACGTGGGGCTGACATTGTATTCTCTAACGATTGCAGGCTGCTCCTCACCCTGCCAGACCAAAGGCCTCAGTCTTCTCCGTAAGATGAGCAAAAGCATGTGATGCCACATAACATCACAACAGTGATCAATTACAAGCTTAGTGTCTGCCTTCCCTTTTAGAATGCAAGTTCCATGAGGACAAGGGCTAGTTCTGTTTTGCTCACTGTTGTACCTGCAATGCCTGTGACGCTGGAGATATTCACCATGCTGTTGTGAAAGGGAGGGACAGATACAGAGGGAGGAGAAATGGAGTCAGCCAAAGGAGGCCCATTTTCTTATCACCTAAGAGGTATGAGGGGCAGAAAAAAGAACCCAGTGTCTGAGTCCCTGCCCTCCCAACCAGAACACTGTTCTCAGTTTTCAGCTGAGAGAGTGGGCTGAAATTACTGACCCTCCATTGTCAACTGGGAACATGTGTGGAGAAGGGAAGCTTGGTCCCCATCCTGGGGGAAGGTGTGTCCTGGGCTCAGAAAGTACCTTATCTCTTCCCTCTGGCCATCCTCAGGCTCCCTGTCCTAACAATGGGCGCTGGGCAGGGGTGGAAGGCCCTCCCTGCTCCCTCCCTCCCCTCCCTGGAGCCCTGGGGAGGTACGTCTCCCTGTCTCCCCCATGTAGAGCCTGATTGCTGGCTTGCCTCTCAGTGGGATGGTTAATAAGCCCTTGGGTGACATTAATTGCCATCAGGCATTAGGGGCCTAATGAGAATCATCTTCTTTGAAGACTCCAGCATCTTGCAGCCTCAGGGCCTCCAAGAGCCCTGCCAGCTCTCCCCACATTGCATCAGCTCCAGACAGATGTGGGGTGGGGGAAGGGCCACAGTGGCTCTTCCTTGCAGGCCCCTGAACCAAGCAACCAAAGCCAGCAACTAGGGAGGAGCAAGGCTTCCAGGAACAGTTCAAGCCCATTTTCCAAAAAACAAAATGTCACTTTCCTGGATAAAAGGACAGCTCACAGGGTCAAGAGGAGTAGAACAGATGGCAGCCGAGTTCATGCACCCCGCTGGCCTTGTTCTTGACCTACCTTGCCCCACACTCCCACTCTGGTTGGGTGCAGAGGTACAGAGGGGAGACCCTCAAGATCCACAGCCTCTGCCATATGGGTATGTCCATGGGATTGAAGACCCTGTCCCCCCAGAGTAGGGTGGGATTGAGATGAGATCTGGCCTCTGGGGGTTGGGGCATGATACCCAGGGATGCTATAAAATTATTGCCGTTGATCCAATGCCTGGTTGAGGGTAGACTTGTCGGGTCTGATCTAGGTTGCACTCTAATGGAACAGGCCTGACAGTGGGAACCAAGACCACCCCAGCCACCCATCCCCCTAGTCAGCAGGTGCCTGGGTGAGTGTGCAAGAGGGCCAGTTTCCCACCTCAACCCCCAAGCCTCTTTAAAGGCTTGCAAAACAACCTGTAGGAAGGCACGTCCCCTCCTCTCCGCCTCCCTTCGCCCGAGCGAGTGGGTCTCCCCCAGCTGCGCCCCAGACCCAGCCAGCACCAAGCTAAGCCAGAGAGCACCCGAGCGGGCTGAGAGGAGCTGGGCGCTGCAGCTAGGCTGATGCCCACCTCGGTGCTCCAGAGAGCTCCACGCAGACTATGGGGGTGGGGGTAGGGTGCCCCCTACCCGCGCCTCTGGCAGAGCGGCTGCAAAACACCTCCGGCGCTCGGTGGGGGAGCGTGCATCCTTTGAAAAGGGACCTCGGTGACTGCGGTGGCGTCTACCCTGGAGAAACGCAGCCTCCGCAGCCGGCCGGCCCCATTTGGGTCCCGGCGCTAGCCTGCATTGGAGGGTGGAGGGAAAAAAAACATAAAACAGGGGCGAGCGAAATCGCGAGGTCTGCCCTTGCTGGAGTCTCATTAAGTAGCCGCGCGCGCCCCCAGGCTGGGAATGCGGAATGGACACGTGGACAGAGGAGGGGGAGCTGGGGGTGGGGGGACTCTCCGTGGCGCGCGAGCCGTGGGCCGCGCGCTCCGAGGCCACGTGACCACGGGGAATCGGGGAGGGGAGGGAAGGGGAGGGGAGCGAGCGCGCCGAGCTAGGCGCCTGCTACTGCCCGGGTGGGCGCTGAATCCCGGACGGGGGAGGAGGGCGGGCGAGCGCGAGTGTGTGTGTCTCTCTCGAGTCATTTACGGCGGAGCAGCCGGCGCGAGCGCCGAGGAGGCGGCGGCGGCGGCGCGGCTGCTTCGTGCAACTGTGGCTCCCCCCACCTCCTCTTCGTTTTTGCTCCTTGATTCTTCTTCTCCCCCCACACACATCCATGGGGAGCTGGCCCCCCTGCCGGCACCTCCTCTCCTCCCGGCCCCATAGGCACCAGCAGCCGCCTCCCTCGCCGCGGGCTGCGCGGGTGCTGGGTGCCCTGGCCCCTGGCGCCGTGCCCGCGTCTCGCCGCCCGCAGCCGGGTCTGGCGCGGCGATCCGCTCGCCCAAACTGACTCCGAACGAGCGAGAGCCGATGCCCGGCTGCACCGAGACAGCGGGCGAGCGGGCGTCCGGGGGCAGGGCGGGGGCGGCCGGGAGAAGGAGGCGTCGGAGACTGTGAACCCCGGAAAAGTTCAAGGTTTGTGCAGGTTCCCCCCCGGGAAGGCGAGGAGCGAGGCGGGGCAGTTGCCCCTCTGCTGAGACAGCGAGACTTGAGAGGAGAGAGGGGTGGCGCGGGGCCGCGGCGGGCTGGCCGAGCCCCTCCATCCTACAGCGTTCGTGGTCGGGAGGCTGGAGTCGACGCCCCGGGCAGGCAGGGCTCGGCTCAGGGCGCATTAACCGGCTTTCCCGCTCTCTGGCTTCTCCGAGCCCCATCTCCATGGGGCAGCCCGTGCCGGCCGCGCCACCCTCGCCCCAGCCGCCGAGCCGCTTCCCGGGCAGGCGGCGCTGAGCCCGGGCCCTGGTCGAGACCGGAGAAAGCGGGCTGGAGCCGAGAAGCCAGACCTGCGAGGGGACTAAAATCTGGCCTCCCGCCTCGGGCATTCGGTCTGGGCGTCGCCTAGGGTGGTGGCGACCCGTGTCGCCGGTCTCAGCACTACTCGGAAACTTTTCCTTCTGCAGATGGATTAAAGTTGCCTGGATTTTCTGTTTCTTTGCGAAAGAAATCATTCATTTGCACCTGACCTGGGATTTTTATGCTGGGCTGCTGCAGGGCGCTCGGAGGAAGAAAGCGGCTCCTATCCATGTGGGGTTACTACCGAAACCAAGGAAATTGGGGCTTGCGTTGCAAATCTGCACCCCCGAGGAGCGAGTTCGGATTCGAGCTGTGCCGTGGGGCCGGGGGACTCGGCAGTCGGCTGTAGGCAGCCCCCGGGACGCCCGCGGCCACCCGGCCGGACCGCACGTGTGGCTCCCCCCTCGCCTCGCAGATCCTGCAGGGGGCACCAGCCGGGGACGTGGAGACTCCTCCCGCCCCGAGCTGCGCCCCCGTCGGCTCCGAGGGTGTAGCCGGTGGCGCCTGGGACGCCCCCTCCCCGCAAAGTGTCCCCGAATTGCACTCCCTGGCCCCTGAAGCCTCAGCAGAGACAGCCAGGCGCCACGGCCGCGCTGAGTTGGATGTGACCAAGTCCAGCCCGGGGCCAAGTCGTCGTGGACTGTTGCCCTCTCGGACCCTCCCGTCCCCGCCTTGGCCATGGCCCCGGGGATGTCGGGCCGCGGCGGCGCCGCCCTGCTCTGCCTCTCGGCGCTGCTCGCCCACGGTAAGTGTCGCCGCGCGGACTCGGGTGAAGATGCGGCGGGCGCCGCTGGGGGGGCACAGGGAGGACCGGGGAAAGGAGCATCCCCGACTCGCAGCCGCCGCTCCCAGCTCGGCGTCTCAGGCTGCAGCTCGAGTTACCGCCGGCCCTTGAGCCCTCCGGCGGGAGCCGAGGCTGTGAGCCCCGCCGAGGGGACCGAGCTCGGCCCAGGAAAAGGATGGGGGGAGGCGGTCGCTCCAGCCCTCTCCGGGTTATAAAGAAGGGTTCAAACCCAAGAGTCTGGGGGCGTGTCCGCCTACGGAAATCCAGAGGGATCCGAGGGATCCGCCGGATCGCGTCCCGCCCCCACCCCCGGTCTCTCCCCTGGAGCCGGCCCGGCTGGGGGCTCTCTGGGATCCGCGGGGCTCGCGTCTTCCCCCGCCCCTGGCGCGCAGGCCGGTGCGGGGCCGCGCCGCCCGCTGCCTCGCTTCCTGCCGCGGTCCTCGGGAAGGGAAGTGGACTGGCAGGAGCCGGGGGAGCCGCGGCGGCCCGCCCGCCTGCGGTCCTGTGAGCTGCATCTAAATGGCCGGCTCAGCCGAGCCCGGAGGGCGGGGGTCTGGGCACCGACACAGGCCGGGACCGCGGGCGGCGCGCGGAGGGAGCGGGCTCCGCGCTCCCGCGTTCTGCAATCTGTTGCGTCTGCTCCCCAGGCTCGCCCCGGGCTCCGCGGTAGAGGGGGTGGGAGAGGGAGGAGCGGGGGTTGGCGCGCTTTGGCTGTGGGACCACGGGGATACAGGTGGGGGACAGCGGGTCTCTGAACAGCCCCCCGGAGTGGAAACTCAGACCAGAAAGGAGGAGGCTGCAGCGGGCCTTCCGCAAGCTGGAGACGCTCCAGGAGGCGAGGGGCGCTGACCGAGCCCGGCGAGAGCGAGCTCCGGGAGAAGAATGGAGAAGCGCTGTCCTCTGCCCCCTCCCAACATGAAGCCAGCAAGGCCTGGGGACACATTTCCCCAACCAGCAAGGGCAGGGGGGAGCGTGGGAGGTGCCTTCGATGCCCCACGCTGAGGAGTGAGCCTCAGACAGGATGGAGAGGGGCTTAAATGGAGGAGGAAGTGCGCTCTCCGCGTTCGTGGAAGGACCCTCGATGTGCCAAGCTTAGCTTTTACCCAGATCTGCCCAGTCTCTAAGAGCCTGCCCAAGCCCACCGCCGTGAGCGTGCCCGAGCTCTCTAACCAGCCGTCTCTCTCACCCTGACCAAGGCACATTCTCAAGGTTGAAAGAATAAGAAAAGGGTGGGCTCATGGAGTCGTAGGGTTCTGGGGCTAGGAGGGAGAAGGGGATCCGGTGTATGGGTGGATTGGTTCTTCCCTTCGTCCCGGCTGGGGGTGACTCCAGGGGGCCTGTTTTGCGTTCAGTTCAGCAGAGACAGTTCTTTATGGGAGGAACCGGCAGGGCAGCGCGCCAGCAGGGGGGCGGGGGTAAGGTGAGGGAAGTGGGAGCAACGCGAACCAGCAATCTCAGCTCCTGTGCAAGACTGAGAATGGGGAGGGCTGGGCTGCCTGTGTGTGCTCTTGAGCTGCGTGGGCTGCACTTGTGACCCAGCCCTGGCAAGCAGGGAGTTTCCATGCCCAGTAGAAGGAAGCCGGGAAGCTCTGGCCTGGCTCTAGGTGTGGTTCTTCCCCTCCTCTTGCCTCTTGCTGCCAGAGTTCCCTTCCCGAGGCCCAGCATGGCCCTGCCGCTGGGCAGCTGAAACGCTGTTGTTGGGTCCCCACTGTCCACCTTCCTGATCCCTGAGCCTGGTGGTAAAGATCCTTTCCCCTTCCTCGCCTGCCAGAGTCCTGCCTGTTCCTGAGACCCAGCTCCAGGCAGGCCTCAGTGTCCTGGCTGTGCTTCCCTTGGAGTGTTACCTCGACCTCCCTTTTCCTTAAGTGCCAGTGCCCTCTCTGTGCCCTGTAGTCCTGGAGCAGTGGAGGCAGAGCCATGGTAGAGCCCCGTCTCTCCTTGCAGACAGCACACGCAAGCGCCAGCACACGCAAGCGCCCGGCCTTGGCTGCCTGATGGATGGAGAAGGAGATATTTGAGGAGGGGGCCTGGGTCCCCTGCTGAGCAGGCATTTCCCCCACCTGACTGTCAGCTTCCTCTCCAAGCCCCCTTGCTGAGTCCTGAAGTTTCTTCCCCATCCCATGCCTCAGTCTCCTCTTCCTCAGGGAAGGGTGCCAGCAGATGCCTAAAGCGTCTGTCCCCCAGATAGATAAGGCCAGAATAACAGAAATCCTCCCCCCAAAAAACCCATCTCCCCTGGGTCTCTCTTCTCTGGACTGCCTGACGCCCATCCAGCCAACCCTTCCCCCTGTTAGGAAGAGCCTACAGCTCTTGATTAGAGACTCTGGGCTCTTCCAAGGTGCTGGGGGATGGAGGAACAGTTGCAGTTTTCTGTGCCTGGCAGGCTACTGAGGCCGCAGGGTTCTGACCACACAGCCAGACTGGGAGCCAAGTAGCCTGGGTTTGTGTCTGACTCTGGCGCCATCGGGCAGGGTGACCTTGGCCTGTCTGCCTCACACTCGTCATCTCCCACAGCAGTGCGGTCTCTGGCCCCTCTCCCCTTCCCACTTTCTGCCAGGCCTGCTGGGCAGGGACCGTGTGAGTGGAGCCCCACTATCTCTCGGGGCCCAGCTCAGCCTGTGGGGTGGCAGAGGGGCATGTCTGACCCCCTATGCTATTCCCAGTTCTTCCAGAGAACATCTGCGAAGGCCATTTTCTTGTATCTTTGCAGAGACATTTGGCTCCATTTGTGGTTTGAATAGGAGTTTAGGAGGGCAGAGTGGTGATAATTCCATATCAGAGCTGATTAGTTATGTCAGTCAGTAACCCTCACTGGCTCCCCACTAACTGTAGGATCAAGGACACACTCTTCATCCTGGCATCCAAGGCCCTTTACGATCTTGTCCTAATCCACATCTTCATTTCCATGGTATGGCCCTCTCGCCATTCTCCATGTGCCTTACGAGAGCTCTCTCTTCTCACTTCCCTGCCTTTCTGCTTTTGCACCCGCCAGCCCTTCCATCTGGAATATGCTGCCTTCAGAAATCCTTACCTAGCCTTCAAAGCCCAGTTCAAATATCACCTCCTCCAGGGAGCCTCCCTAGATTAGCCCCTAGCTTCTCACCAGCAGCCCCCATGCACCAACAGAAATACTTAAACCCTTTTGGGGGCTATCTTGGCACGTTACACTACTTTTCTAGCACTCCTCACGGGCTCCTTAGATGTGTGTGATGGGTGTGCACAGGCATGTTTACTCGTGTGAGCTCCTGATCCCCACATCCTTGCATTTGGAGCAAGAGCCATGTCTTCTCCAGCTTTGCCTGACACTTCAGGGCTTGACACATAGCAGGCGCTCAGAAGGAATGGATGGGGTGGGAGGACGACTCTGTGTTGAGGGACTCTCTCGGCATCAATTGAAAAGGGAGCTTTGGGATGTGAGGCAGGAGGGGGGCAGGGAGAGAGACATCAGGAGGAGAGCAGGCCTACGCCACACCCCTTGAGTGGCACTCACAAGATCCGTGTGTCTCAGGTGCCATGTCATGACATGGTCCCACAGGATATGAATGCAGTATCCCGCGTCGCTCTGAACACATGACCTCAAATACATGTGTCCTCACCTCCATGATCCCCAGCCGGGCAGCCTTGAGTTTCTCCTGTGGGTTGTGTCCCCCGATCACCCAAGCGCTGGTCCCCGTTGGAGAAGCAAGCAGGGGAGCACAGCAGAAAGGCAGGGGGAGCAGCAGGCCTTGGGAGGCCCCTCACTGCCTGCCTCCCCGCTCCCATACCCATCTTCCTTCTGGCCACATGGAGCCGTTCGCCACAACACAGCCTTGTTAATGTTTAAGACCAGTAGGTGGGGATGTGTTATAAACTTGGTGGCAGAAAATGAGCTTTATTGGAATCCATTCCGAGGACAGCTGGGTGCTGCGCTGCAGGAGATGAGGCCACTGTGGCATCCCAGGGCGGGACCAGGGCGTCTCCCAGGCCCTCCCTGGGGGGTGGGGGGGTCTGTCTGGAATGGACAGACCCTGGGCCTGAGATTGACAGCGAGTGCTGCTGCCACTGCAGGCGCTGAAACCCCCGAGAGGCACCCACGCCCACCACCAGGGTCTGGCCCTGCTACCTGGGGCAGGGGAGTGTGTACTGGGGGCAGGGTGTCACCTAGTCGCCCTGCCTGTAACGATGTCCGCAGCACTGAAGGAGATCACAAAACCACCGAATCCAGCCCTCCTGTGGATGAGGAAATGGACACGCAGGGGGCGGGACTGGCCAAGGTCACTCTGCAATTTAGTCCTAACAATCAGGACTTAGCACCAGAGCCCAAACGGGGTTCTTGGCTTGGCCGCCTTCCCCGACCCCTCCGCACATTTACCATCCACTGTCTCTGCAGCTTCTTCCAGAGACGTGCTTCTAGCCCCAAGCTGGCCTCTGGTCCCGCGGTCAGATAATCAGTCGGTCACCGGTAGTGCTGCTGAGTTTGTAAACCTCACCAAGCACTACAGAAGAAATGGGGAGGGGTTCAAGATCTGACCCCCAGCTTTCTTTTAGGATCTTGAAGTCCAACTTGGGGCAATGAGACAAAGGCCCCAGATTCTTACAATTCAAAGCAGTTTGGAATCGCAGAGTGCTCAAGCTACGGGATACCTGGGTTCAAACCCTGGCTTTGTCGTCAGTGTACTGCGTGGCCACAGGATTTTCACCTGCCTCTCTGAGTCTTGTTTTCCTGGTCTCCCAAGTGAGCGGGGATGGTGCTCTCCAGGCCCCCTCCTGACTCTCGTGTTCTGTGGCGTAGAAGCCCCTTCTTACCTCTGTGGTCCTCCTCTGCCCATGCCCACGCTCCTCCGCTGATGCCTGCAGCAGGTGCTAACAAGTGGATGCCATCCTTCCTCCCCGTTTCCTCCCCGGCGTCTTCCTACCTTCCTTCTTTCTCGCCCGTGCTCGACACAGAATTTTAATAAGAGATTAATGGACCCGTCGTGTGTATGTGTGTGTGTGTGTGTGTGTGTGTATTTTTGTGAACATAAATTCCTTTTAAAATTTCCCTTCCCTGTCTTTCTAAATGAAAAGAAGAGTGGGCTTCCACATCGCCAGTGCGGCTGGCTGTGCCATACTCCAGCAGCCTAGGGCTGGGTAGGGGGTGTATCACGGAGCGCCAACACTCGGTGAGCTACTGCACCGGTCTCTACAGGACAAATGCACTGCCCGGGGGGGGGGCCAGTGGGGTAACGGAGAGGGGACGAACCAGCTGAGCCAGCCGTTAGAGTGGTCTCAGCACCACTAAGCTGAGTCCAGAAGTCGTTTTCTCTTTTTGGCTCTCTTGTTTGCCCCTTTGAGCTCCTCCTCCTTCCCACCACGCCCCTCCCCCACCAGCACACACCTCCGCCCCAGGCCCTCCTGGCTAGCAGACAACCCAGCAGGATGAAGTGGAAAATGAAAGCAATTACCTAGATAATTCAATGCCTGCTGCAATGAATGAATGCAAGACTGAATAATTCAGTGCAAAAAAAAAATAAGGGTAGAAAAAGATAATTGAAGAAAATCTCTTTTTGCCTAAATTACCTAGATAATTATCTGCCCTTGGGAAGTTCTGCTTTTTATCAGACTTGAATCCTTCCTGCTGTATTCTCACCCTCACCTTTCTGGCCCATGAGGATGGGCCATTCATTGCTCTCTTCCCTGGAATGAGTTTCCCTGTTCAGTTCTAACTGGGGACAGTGGGCAGGATGTGTGATTGCTGGCAGGATTTTCAGCTTTTCTCTGTTTCCCTGGGCCTGTCTCTCGTGATCCTTGGAGCTGGGAGCATGATGTACCCAGGGTCACCAGGATGGATGAGGTGACTCTCAGAATGGCCCAGGTTCTCAGAGGTAGCCAGGAATGAGCATTGGACCCTGCAGGGCAGTCCCCTGGCCCTGAGAGAACAGGCAGCCACGATACCCCTGCCCTTAACCTTAATGATTCCCTGACCCAGTCCTGGAGGTGGCCGGCCCTTAACCAAATCAGTCACAGTCTCACTGAGTGACAGCCTCTCTCTTTTTCTAAAGAAGACAAAGGGGGAGGAGAAATGGTTCCTGCCCTCGAGCAACACCCAGTATGACAAGGGGGATGCAGTCCCATCTTCAGAGAGGCCCCAGTCTGGTGAGGGAGGCACAGCTCCAGCCCTCAGAGGTGGCCTTTGTTGCCGTGCGTGGTGAGGGTCTCACAGGGAGAGAGATCACCACCTTTGCCCAGGGGTGGCAGGATGCCTCCCTCCTTACCCCTCCAGCCCCAGGGCTGTTGGGGAGCCTGACTCCGGTCCAGTAGCGTGTGCATTGGTGGTGGCTTGGTACAGATGATGCGTCGGACTTATCACAGTAGGAGAGTGGTGTCGGCGGGAGCCGGGCGCACAGGCACACGCCCATGTGCGCACCTGCTCAGTCATGGTCACGCTTGAGAATTCTGTCTCTGCAGTTCAGATCCGCGGTCTCATGGGATTCCCAGGTGGCCGCTATATGAAGGCAGCTTCATGATCCCCATTTTATGGAGGGCACAGCTGAGGCTCAACAGAGTCCTGTCCAGACCAGCTCCTGAAGTCGGGTTTTCTGACCCTGCATACGGATGTCTTATTGCCATACTTCGCTGCTCTTGCAGACAGGGGACCAGACCCAGACAGGCCGACAGCCACGTGGGCCCATACACCTGGGCAAAGGCCGGCTGGCCAGGCCCACTGACCGCACCCCCAGTCTCACTGTGAGCAATAAACCCTGCTTCTTTCCGTTCCACCATCTTTGTACTTGCTGTTCCCTTTGACCAGAATGCCCTTCCACCCATCTCCTGCTCAGCCTTCAAGCCAGAGCGTATCCACCACCTGGAAGCCCGCCCTGATTTTCAGATGAACAAGGACCCACGACCCCCTGCGACTCATTGCAGATTTGCCGTGTTTTTGATAATGCACTGCCCGCTTCCCTGCTGCCTGAAAGGGACTGTGGGTGATCTCTTCCCTGTCGCTGTATTCTCAGAGTCTGTCTGGGAGGGGATGTCTGGCATGAAGTAGTCACTTGATGATTATAGTCAAATGAATCGATGAATGAACTGTCGTGCACATACCTGTACACACAGGCACCTTCCTCGTCACTCAACAGGTATTCAGTGGTGCTCACTCTGGCCAGGCGCTGTAGTCAGTGAACACAACAAAAATCCTGGCACCCGTGGAGCCTACGTTCTTGTTGGGGGTGTGGAGCGGAGGGGGGGGGAATACAGACAGTAAATAATATAATAAACGTATTAAATAAGTAAATTATGTACGAGGGCTGTCCGGAAAGTATCCAGCCATGTCACCGTCCTTGCTATGTTAACAATGGCTGGATACTTTCTGCACGGTCCTCCTACGTTAGAAGGCAACAAGTGCTATTAAAAAGCAGGGGGAGGGGGCGATGGGTGGGGGGACTGGGAATTCTAAGAGGCGTGTGAGCATCGGGGACAGATGTGCGTTATTCAGATTATCAAATGACTGTCTGATAAAATGTCCTTGAGCGAAGACGGGAAGGAAGGGAGGTAGCAGACTCAGTGACTATGACAGTTTTCTGGGTGGAGGGGCCAGTTGGGATGGGAGCCCCAAGGGGTCCTCCTAGCAACATGTTGCTTGTGTTAAAAACAGCAGTGGCCAGGGCTGGTCCCTCTCCCTCCCTCCTTCCCTCCCTCCTTCCTTCCCAGGAAAGTGGCCATAGGCATCACCCTGCATTCCCAGTGCCTCCGCACCCCACGGGGGCGGAGGAGGCATTCCTGGTTCCGGCAGCTGACCCCCACTTGACCATCCAAGGCTTGACCATCCAAGGAACAGCGGGGAGGGCGGAGGAGCCACAGCCCAGCCAGGCAGGGGCGGGGAGGGTGGGGAGATGGGGTGAGAATGAGTGACTTATAGGGAAATGATGAAGCCAAATGCCAGCTGTCCTCATCTGCTCAGGGCATTTGGGACACTAAGCAACCTTCAATTTCTTTCACAGATTCTGACTTTGTACTAATTATCTACCTGTACGAAAACTCAGCTCCCGGAGGTGGCGGGGATCACATGCACTTGTTTGGCCTGTCTGATTTCCCACCGCTGTGATTTGGGGAGTGTGACAACAGCAGGTCTGGAGGCCCATGTGTTCAGGATGGCAAAGCCCTATCTCCCCGAGTCCCTGAGGGCCCCCCCCGCAGCCACTCCGAGTTACCTGTTGCTTTGACCTCGCTGCCTGTCCCTCCCCTGTGTCTGAAAGTACCTTAGCTGGGGGTCCCTCCTGCCACTTCCCTGCCCCCACGTGACCACTGCAGCCCACGCCTCTTAGCCAAGGAGGTGACCTGACCTGAGTCGACCTACATCCTCCCTGCTCTGCCCCTCCTGGGGAGAGACTGGCTTCTAAGGCCTTTGTCCAATAGGAAGGAACTCTTGGATTGGAAATAGGAAAAATGGCCATTTTCTCGGCTGCCAACATAGCAGAGAAATGATCTCAATTTTCTGTGGCTGTTCTCGGCAGGAGAAAAACGGCCAGCAGCCAGCCCCATGCATGAGAGGTCTGAAACGCTGGGGAGGGGGTGGGGAGAGAGGGAAGGGGACTGGAGTGGTGTGGAGGGTTGGGGTCCCCACTGGGGCACTGCCAGCCCCCCTTCCTGGGAAGTTCTCCCTACCCCCAGCCCCCACTGACCACAGGGCCTGTGTCTGAGCAGCCATTGCACTGCCCTGTTATCTCAGGGCTCACTTATTAACTGAGCACCTGCTATGTGCCACACCCTGTGCTGGGCACCAGGGACCATCCTCTGTTTTGTCAGCTTGGTCCTGGCGCTCAGAGCTTTCCTCCTCCACCTCACCTTTCCCTGCACTTGGCTCTAAAAGCAAGCTGCCTGGCATCGTCACTTTCGTGTCTGCACAGGTTGTAATAAAATGCACAGTCATGACACGCTGGAAGGGATGCAGAGTGTTCTGGAGGGAGGGGGTGAATCTCCTAACTGTTAGAGGGGTCAGGGGAGGCTTCGGGGAGGGGGCACCACCACCCTTGACCAGGGTCAAGAATTCTGCTTCTGAAGACTAATCGGTCAGCATCTCCTGTGTGTCTGATACCCTGGGAAAGACAGAAACACAGGGCAAAAGCGGTCGCTGGCGACTAGCTCTGAGAGTGCTGGCTGGGGAGAGCCATGCTGCCTGTGAAGGAGCGGCAAGATACAGTGCTAAATGCAGGGCACGTGGCTGATAATGCTTTACCTGTGTCATCTTTAAAGACACCTCAGAACTTTGACCCTGTGTTCCATGGAGCACTGGGGAGCTGTTGAGTGTTATGGAGTGAGGGAGTGACATGATCAAAGCAGGGTTCTCCACAATTAATTGGTCGGGGGCGATGGGCAGACTGGAGCGATGCTGAAGGGGAAGCTGTTGCAGCAGCTAATCTGAGAATGGGGGTCTTGGGGTGGGAAATGACCACCGGAAGCCATCCAAGGGACCACCGCGTGGCGAAGAGCCCGCTGTTGGAGCCAGAGAGGCGGAGCTGAGTGTCCTGCTTGCTCTGCCGCTGACCGGCAGTGCGACCTAGCTTTCTGCTCCTTGGTCTCCACCTCTGTGATACTGGGTGGCAAGTGGAAGGTACAGAGCCTGTGGCATGAAGTCTTGGCACTGGAAGTGTCTTTATTATGGTAGCAGCCAAGGCCTGGAGAGCTGCAGGGACTTACTGATGCTCATGGCCAGTTCTGGCCCCTTGGGGTACAGGAGCGTCCTTGTGGCCCAGTCAGGAGTCCCAGAGAACGTGGCCAAGTAGGGGAACCTAGGGAGAGAGGGGACATCCCTCACTATTTTTAATGGAGGCCCAGCCTCCCTCCGCATACTTCACTGAACAGTCAGCCAGAGACTGAGGGGTCGGATCCGTACAGGGGTGACTGTCCTGGGCCCCGCAGGAAGGTCTAAGAACCCGTCATGTCAGAGAATGCTGGTGGGTCTTGGAGACACACACATGCAGGTTCGAGTGGCGTGGGCTGCCTGGCCCGCCGTAGTGTCTCCCCTGAGCCTCAGCTTTCCCATCTGCAGAATGGGAGAACAGCATCACCTCTCAGGGCCGTCCCACGAATGAGAGCCCACAGCGTGTGTGGAAGCTCCCAGAACAAGCGCTGTGTGCCTGCTGGAGAGCTCTGTAAACAGGGCTCGCTTCCTTCTTTTCCTGCCTGCAGCCCGGCCTCGCTGCTGGGAAGCATGTTTAAGACGGTGCCAAAGACTTCCCGGAGAGCTGTTTTCTGGTGGTTGAGTTTCTTGTT
This sequence comes from Cheirogaleus major, assembly GCA_963574435.1. Lineage (NCBI taxonomy): Eukaryota > Metazoa > Chordata > Mammalia > Primates > Cheirogaleidae > Cheirogaleus > Cheirogaleus major. Next base: position 24,468 of record CAUYPO010148121.1, read on the forward strand.
TTGTTTGGGGTCTTTTTTTTTTTTTTTTTTTTTTTTACCCTTGATGCCTCCTAGCAACATGCTGCTTGTTTTAAAAACAGCAGTGGCCAGGGCTGGTCCCTCTCCCTCCCTCCTTCCCTCCTTCCTTCCTTCCCAGGAAAGTGGCCATAGGCATCATCCTGCATTCCCAGTGCCTCCGCACCCCACCGGGGCAGAGGAGGCATTCCTGGTTCCAGCAGCTGGCCCCCACCACAATGCTGAAGGTGCCCCCAGCTGCCTGCCCGGGCTGCAGCTTCCTGAAATTCACATCTTGTCCACAACAGCGGCTAAGGTGTGCCCATAAGCTGCACACCGCCAGTGCAGGCAGTCCACCCCCTTGCCAGGTAGCAGGCCTGGGGATATGGGGAGTTCCCGGCACGGAGCCCAGGCCTTCCTAATCTGCAGCCCGAAAGTGCACGGGGACAGGCACAGGCTCAGACCCTGAGGATCCTGGACCCAGGGCCGCCTCCTCCACTCCTGGCCGGGTAGCCGGGTGACTTTGGGCATATCACTCTTCAGTCTCAGCTTCCTCATCTGTAAACAGTAAGAAGGAAACTCTTACCCATCTTGCAAGGTTATTGAGGGTGGGGTAACGGTCATGCATGCTCCTGGTCCAGTCAGTGCTCTGTAATGGTTACTGCGATGGGTGATTCTTAATTGTATCGTTGGTATTAGGGAACTCTTAGGAGTCCCCTCGAACAAGCCTGATCCACCCAGAGGGCCCCCACTTACCCCCTCCCACCATGTTCTTCCTCCACCACTGGCATTTTCTTCTCCACCACTTCTTCTCTCAGCCAACTGCATACCCTGGGACAAATCCCAACTCCCGGTGGAGTTTAGTTTTCCTGTTTTTGAAATAAGGGCTGCTGAGCTGAATCAGCCCTGTCTAGTAGAAATATAACGTGAGCCACATGTATAAATTTGGCTAGTTATTGCATGATAAAGAGCAAAAAGAAACAGGTGAAATTAATTTTAATATGTCGGGCGTGGTGGATCACACCTGTAATCCTAGCTCTCTGGGAGACCAAGGCGGGAGGATTGCTTGAGGTCAGGATTGCTTGAGGTCAGGAGTTCAAGACCAGCCTGAGCAAGAGTGAGACCCCCGTCTCTACTAAAAATAGAAAGAATCTGCTGGACCTGGTGGTAGGTACCTGTAGTCCCAGCTACTTGGGAGGCTGAGGCAGGAGGATTGCTTGAGCCCGGGAGTTTGAGGCTGCTGTGAGCTATGATGACGCCATTGCACTCTCTTGCTGGGGAGACAGAGCAAGACTCTGTCTCAAAAAGAAAAAAAAAGAAAGAAAAGGAAATTAATTTTAATAGTATGTTTTAACCAATATACTCAAAAGATTGACAGTGCAACATGCAATCGATATAAAAGATTATGAATGAGATATTTTGCATTCCTTTCTTTTGTATTGAATCTTCAAACTCTCTCGTGTGTTTCCCACTCACTGGCCAGCAGCACACCCCAGTTCCAACTGGCCACGTTCAACTGCTCCGTGGCCACATGTGGCAAGCGGCGGCTGAACCTGACAGCGCAGGGCTGGGTGCTGCCAGGGGGCTCCACCCACCTCTCCCCTTGGAGGCGTTTTCAGGGCCCTGCTTGGGGACAGGTGAGCTGAGCCCACGCGCCTGTCTGCAGTCCTTCTTGGAAACCCGTGCCCGACTCAGAGCCTGCCCCGCCGTCCCCAGCCCTGGCATGATCTGTGCTGGCCATGGCGCCGCCCGTCCATTCAGAGGCAGCAGCTCCCAGGGCGGGGGCAGGAGGCCCCCAGCTGCCTCCCAGAGGCCACTTTCCCTCCCCCTCGGCCAGGAGATGTTGTACCCCGTGGGCCAGATCGAGACACCCTCCTGCTCAGAGCCTCCTCCTCACTGGGAGTGACAGCCACAGCCCTCGCAGCAGCTCACAAAGCCCACGCTGCCGCCCTGACCCAATCTCCCCCCACCTGCTCAGCCCCAGTCACACTGGCCTCTTTGCTGTCCCCAGCGTGCCAGGGATTTGGTCCTTGCCGTCTGCCTGTCCTTCCCCGCCTCCCCAGTAAGCATGACTCACCCCTCCTACCTCCTTCGTGTCTCCCCTCAAACACCTCTCACCACAGTGCCCCCCCAGCCACCCTGACTCTGTCCCCTCCCCATGCTCCCTTTCCTTCACCTGACACACCACCTGGTTATGTGTCCCATCAGAATGGAAGCCCCCAGGCCGGGCGCGGTGGCTCACGCTTGTAATCCTAGCACTCTGGGAGGCCGAGGCAAGGAGGATCGCTCAAGGTCAGGAATTCAAGACCAGCCTGAGCAAGAGTGAGACCCTGTCTCTACTAAAAATAGAAAGAAATTAATTGACCAACTAAAAATATATA
>CAUYPO010148123.1:0-11824 GCA_963574435.1 Cheirogaleus major
GCCAAGGTGGCCGGATAGCTCAAGGTCAGGAGTTCAAAACCAGCCTGAGCAAGAGTGAGACCTCATCTCTACTAAAAATAGAAAGAAATTAATTGGCCAACTAAAAATATATAGAAAAAATTAGCCGGGCATGGTGGCGCATGCCTGTAGTACCAGCTACTCGGGAGGCTGAGGCAGTAGGATTGCTTGAGTCCAGGAGTTTGAGGTTGCTGTGAGCTAGGCTGATGCCACAGCACTCTAGCCTGGGCAACACAGCAAGACTCTGTCTCAAAAAAAAAGAAAAAAGAAAAAAAAAATAGAGAAATTAACTAATAACTCCTTATTTACTCCTGATTCAGTTCTTTACCCCAGGCTCTTGTCTACAACTGGACTTGATTAGAATTTAGCTGTCATGGTATGAGAACATTTCTAACCAAGGGAATTTAAGAAAATATTAGTGAGAAATTAAGCATCAAATATACAACAACATGTTATTCCATGTGTCTGTACATCCAAACAACCCACTACACCTAACAAACTTTCTTTCTTACCTGGGAATTTGGCTGGAATGCAGCATGGGGTGTTGAGTGTTTCTGTAAATTTTCTAGCATTAGAGCCTAGTACAGAGAAGGGCAAAAGTCAGAAACCAGGAGGAAAAAGAAAACAAACCCCCACCAGTCCCACAACCTCTTCATTAAATATAATTACTTAAATACACAGTTAAACTGTACTCCTTTTCCAGGGACCTAAAAGCCCTATACTAACACAGTTCCATTCATCTTCAGAGGATCCTTAAAGGTAACCATGGTTTCTGTCACTAAATGTTCAGATGTAAAATGCAGGCACACAGAGAATCAGTGACCTGGCTATGTCATAATATCAGTGACAGAACCAGTACTACAATCCCTACTGTCTTCCGCACTTTTCACAAGTGCCCCTTCTGGCCATGCAGGTAAAATTACTTGAAATACTTCAATCAGCTTTAAATACACGAAACCAACATGGGGCTGCTGGTTTTCGCCTGACTGAATTACTTGGTCAAAGAGTTACCCAGGACTAGATCTACTTGAAAAACTTGTATAATTTCCAACAGAATGGCACCTAGATTTATCAAATTTATAAAAATTTCAAAGAGAAGGCTACAGAAGAAAATGACCACAGACCCTGTAAACTGTGATCTTACTTAATCCACACACACACAAAACTGCCAGCTTCTGTATAAGCAACGGTCTGCCAACTCAACCCCTGAACCAACCCAGCCCTAATCTGTATTACCTGCCACATATCCTGATGAACTCTATTTAAAACCAAGACATCCTCATCTTCCCTCCGTTTACACCAAACCTGTACATACCCAATCTCTCTACCTCATGACAATCCTACCCTAATCTACTCAGACCGATTCAAAATCCCCAACCCACACCAACATGCCTCACCTCTCGATATTCACCAAACTCTTATACACCCAAATTGCTTCTGGATGCCATATAAATCAAACACCTCTCTCACCAAGTTCCTTCAAATAAAGGTTTCTCTTCATCTCACCTCCTAATCTAATCAAGCGGACGGACATTTTACCCCACCCCACTTCTATTCTCGCGGATACGGATACCAGCCCCATCCACCCCTCCGCCCAACTATACCCCTAACTCCGACCCAGCCCAATTCGCCCCCCTCAGGCCAGCAACGCCGGTGGTTGTAGTGGGATTTAACTCCTTCTGCAGCGCATGCGCCGAAACCACAGACACAAACAAGGAGGGGGTGGGGGAAGGAGGAAGGAGCTTAGGACACTCCAGGAGAGTAGCGCGCACCCTCCCATTTTGGGCTCGTGCTGCTGCCGTTAAGGCGGGAACCGGCGCGATCTCTATTCCAGCGCGAGCCTCACCAACCACCGTGCGCGCGGATCCAGAGGCTCGCGTTGGCGGCCTGAGCGAGCTCGCGCCGAGCCCGGACACTGCGCCTGCGCCGCGGCAGAGACTCGTCTCTACCGGGTCCGCTCCCCTCCGACACCCCGGCAACGCCGACTCCTCACCCCTTTGAGCCGCTTGACCAGAGCACTCTTCTGCCCGCTCTTGGCTAGGCCTCGCTGCTCCAGTGCGGCCTTCAGGTCGGTCACCCGCAGCGCCTGAAGAGGCTTCCCGTCCAGAGTCACCTCCTCCAGCTCCGCCATCTTGCGTGAGGTACTCGGGTCCGTCCCGACGGCTTCGGGCATCTTCGGTAATTTCCGCCAACGCCCTTCGAACGTACCGAGCTGACCCCGCCCACTGCCATAGTCTACCCCTCGATTACCACTCAGAACACCCCGGGTTCCTCCGGAACTGCTCGGGTATTTCCGTCTCGACATCGGCACCAATCGATTCTTTCCATCCGCCTGGCCTCTTCGACCCCTCCCTCGCCCTGGTTTCAGGCTCGGTTATCTTCGACTTGCCGAGGCTTTGAGTCGAATCTATTCGGAAACCCTCGACTCTGGCATAACCATAATCGGAGATATTCGGCTATCTCCGGACGTAGAGCTGAGTCGCTGGGGCGTCTGGGTGTTTGGGGCTGGTCCGAGACCGGAAGTGCGTGGGATGTCCGGCTGGCCTTGCTTTGGGTTTTCAGGAAACATGGAAGCGGCGGCGGTAGTTGAAGTCTAAGAACTCTTGTGTCGATCTCCGGGTGCCCTCTGAGAGGAAAGGGAGGTAAGCTGGGTAGAAGTCCCTCCTTGGGCCAGGTCAGACTCGGTGCTTGTGGGTTACCCTACTAGGGCAAGCCTCCCACTCCTTTACGGAAACAGCCGCTGCTCCCAGTCCTCGGAATCGCACCACTCCAGTCTAAGGCTTCGTTGCTCTTTTGGGGCACCGGAATAACAGGCTCGGTGGCCTCCAATATGGGCAACAGGCAGCACCGTATCTTTGGACCCAGACTGGGAACTGATTTCATGACACTGAATTTGAGTTTGCCTTGGAAGCCATGTGGCAAAACTTTGGAAAAGTTCTCCCTTTCTCCGAGTAAGAGAATAAAGTTATTTTAGGAGGAGCTGCTTATTGTAGCCCAAGAACTGAAAAAGGCAAGCACCCTGACCTGTTTTGGTACATGAACTAATGTTAGGTTTTTAGGGCCTTCTTTCTTTATCACTGCAAATCCTCCAGCCTGGAACACAAGAAACACAAACAATAAAATAAGTCACAGATAGTTTAAGGTTTTCATTGTTAGAGAATCAAACTCTGGGACTGAAAACTATTAAAGTCAAATTGGCTGACCTTTCGGTTGCATTCATGATCCAAAATCAATTGCAGGACACCAATAGATACCATATTAAACATTGAAAATTATTCAAAGACATGAATTATCATACAATAGTATAACACTTGTTAGATTCCCTAAGCCAACAAACTACTGCACTGTTTTTTCAGAGTCTTGAATAAACACCAAGCTTCTGGTTTTCTTACTGTGTTACCTTATTTTGGGAAAGGCCTCACATACTCTGCTCTTTGATTTTTCCTAGTGCTTTACAGGAAATATTAGGAGGTAACGGATGTTATGAAGTTCTTGGCGCATATTTCAGAGGCTACATGCATATGCAAAGAAGGCTCTTTCATCATGTGATGTTTTTTCTCCCCCCCACCCCCTACTATTTGGTAGCTCCAAATAGTATCTAGGCCCTGACCAACTGTATGTACTAGATTTTAAAAAGTGTACTTTTTCATGTTAAGATAAGATGTGATGGGTCAACATTAATTGTTGCTTTTTTTCTTTACCCAACCGAGAACATAGAATGAGGAGGGAGAGAATGAACAAGAAATATGTTGGTTATTTTTAGGTTCTTTATAAGAAAGATGGAAGGAGGCAGTGGTTGGGGAGAGTAATGGGTTTGAGAAAGAAAGGAAGGCTGACAAATATGAAATGAAGTCATTCTTAGGTGACTTCTCTAAGATAGTTGGATAATAATCTAAAGCAGCTGGGCTTGAGGACCACAGATCTAAAGGACCTTGTTATTTTCCTGTAAAATGAATTGGTGAAAAGTAATTTTCTCTGTAGATGCTGGTAGAAATTGCTTGTTGCTGAGAAGTTATATTTTGGTTGTGCATCCAGAGAGTGTATAACAATGCCTTTATGTTTCAGGATGCCACTGGAATCATCTTCCTCTTTGATGCCACTATCCTTCCCTTCTCTCTTGCCCTCAGTACCAGACAATATTACTGACTCTTCCTTTCCCCCAATGTCTTACATCACTTCCCAGGAGATGAAGTGTGTTCTTCACTGGTTTGCCAGTTGGTCAGGTCCCCAGCGTGAACGTTTCCTACAGGACCTGGTAGCTAAGGCAGTGCCAGGAAAATTACAGCCACTACTGGATGGTTTGGAGCAGCTTAGTGTGTCTGGGGCAAACCGACCACCTTCTATCTTTGAGTGCCAGCTACGTCTTTGGGATCAGTGGTTTCGAGGTTGGGCTGAGCAGGAGCGCAATGAATTTGTCAGGCAGCTGGAGATCAGTGAGCCAGACTTCGTGGCAAAGTTTTACCAAGCAGTGGCTGCTACAGCTGGTAAAGACTGATAGGCATTCAGATCAAAGAAGATAACCACAGCTGATGGAGCCGAGGCCATGACTCTACAGTGATAAAACTCAGTTCAAGTGTGTCACCTGAAAGTCTGGGGATGGTATTCTGATCAGCTGGCTGAGCTTGCTGACTAGCACAGGCATGGTGATTTCAGCATTAACACCATGTCAGCTGGACTCCTAGTATAAATGTTATCCATCTAAGCAAATCCAGATCATCAGTCTGTCTTCTGGTTTTCTTCTTTCCAAGAGATGTGAAACCCTCAAGAATTTGATGACTTCTTTTGAAACTGTACCAAAAGGAACCTACATATTATAACTCAAGCCTACTGCTGGCCCAAAAGGTATATAAAGTAGAACTCTACTTCCCCCAAAACAGGAGAGAAGGACAATAAAAAGTCATATTTTTATAATTTAGGTGGATTCACATGGCTGGTTTTCCTCACTTATTAGACTTTAGCATAATTATGTGACATCCCAACCACTAGCTTTTCCAGTGTTGGTTTAGTAAAATTATGTAAAATCAAGAAAGGAAGATAATTAGTTACTCCTTCTTCCACACTGTTTGAATCCAAATAGCAATGACTTTTTTCTAAAGCATATGTGATATCCTTGGAGCTGGCAGCAGGTGCTAATTTTACAACAATGTCAAAAGAAGTGACACTCTTTACAGATAGAATGGTTTATTTTTTGTACAAAAATAGAAAGTGGATCTTCAGAACCGAAAGATTCCACCTTTTTTCATTGCAAGGCTAGTATAAAGTTGATATCTGTGAAAAGAGGCATTCAGGAGAAAGTAACATCACACCTCCCTTATTCCTCCATCTGGGCCCCTTGTGTTGTGGAGCTCTGGTAAATGGTGAGGAGCAGATGGTCCCACCTGAAGAGTAGCTCGTTTCTGATAGGCTATGGTTCCCAGTGCACCCACCAGGATTAGCAGCATTAGGCAGAGTCCCGTGGTCAGACTTAGATGGGTCATGGAGGGATTATAGTCTGAGGTAACCAGCAACCTAGGAACATAGGAGGTAAGATTTTACCTGGAATAATATGAAGACTTAGGAAATGAAGGGCTTTACCTTTATACATAGAACTCATGAAGCCCTGCTTCATGCAAGAATTAAGCTAAAGTGGAAATCATTATAAGTTACTATAGAACATCAAAGTAGGTATAAGACCAACATCCAAGTCTTCTAGCATCTTAAATTGTTGGAAGAAGACCTAATTTGCCAGGTAGGGAAGTGGCTTAAGGGAAGAGTCAGACTATGGTGTTTAGATACCGTAGCTAGACACAGTCCCTGGGTAGTCCTTAAGAAAGGAAGGGATCTAGGATCCTTATGTCCTAGAAATGGAGAAACTCCATTATTGTATGGAGGAGGGAGTCACATAATGATGGGCCCGAGGTGATCCTGTTAGTCGGGGATCTTTGTCCTAGATAGGCTTATTTATTTCAGAAGATAATATAAACACGAGTTTGTGCTTAATAAATGCAATTTCAAACGTCTGTACTCCATGGGTTTGAAAGAAAAATACTTGGAATATTATCTTACTGGTTATCTTTTGTGGTAAAGCTGACTCCTCCATGGTATACTTCTAGGGGTTTCTCCTGGAGAGTCAGGGTCAGGGCCCTGTGCAGCATAGAAACTGAAGGCCCTTGGCAGCTAGGGGACTTCCTCATATGCACAGTGAACACCAAACTAGTAGTAATTGATGGGCTGTGGAAATAGCACCTGAATGGACATTTGGATCTCTTAATGGAGATATAATCCTTGGAAGAATATATCTCATGAAACAGGTACAGGTTTAGGAGTGAGATAAATAGAAAGTCTTCAGAGGAGAGTTATGAAGTAAAGGACCTAAGCATTTTCCCTGGCCCATTGTATAAATAGCTTGAACTGTCGCTTTACCTGCCACTGCCACCTCTGCTCACCAGAGCCTGCAGTACTACTTCAGCCAGCTCTTCTTGTTGTTCCTTCCCCAGAGAGTGGCCTGAAGGTCCAGCTAAACCTAAGGACAGCTGGAATAGCAGGTCTTGGGTTGAAAGACTCACAGGAGGGGAAGTAACAGCATTGGTACCTTCATTAGTCTGACACAGCCGACCCCGGGGACAGAAGAGAAGACCATAGTACCCAGGTATCTGTAAGAAAATATGTAGCAAGATGTAGTTGTGCCTCAATTATCTGCTCAAGCATTCCTTCTAAGGAAAATGTACATTCTAGATCAGAGTCATGGACTCAGTGGGTACTTCATAAAAAATGAAAACATCGAAACAGGTTGGAAAGTACAAGTGTGCCGATTTCTTTTTGCCACTGAGTCACAACTATTCTTTTTAGGGTACCCACCTGAATAGCCTTTCCTGGAAGGCATGGGACCCAAGGTGATCCCTCCACCTGCACCTTGTATGCACCCCTCTCCGTGCATTGATGCAAGTAACAGCGGCCAGTGAGCTCCACTTCCTTGAGGTGGAGGATCTGAGAAGGATGCCTGGTCTCATCTGAAGGGAGCAGTTGTGAAGTGAGGTTGGCAAGGAAGCAGCGACTCTGGGGATGGTAGATCTCCCCGTGGGGATTCACCACCCCAGCTGGGAATCCATTTTCCTTCTTCCAGCATTCACTCTGAAGGGCAGGGCAGGAGGTAGAACAGTGTTTGTCTAGATGCCTTAGAAGTTGACTCCCTTCCAGGTCCACTCAGTTTCATTCTCTGGTCTCTAGTCTACTCACTCTATTGGCTAAGGGCTTGTACATGCGGCAGCCTTCCAGCGTGGGGTCTGAGGAGCAGCTTCCCTTGTCCAGGTGCAGGTAGTGACAGCCCAGCCCACTGTGTGCGAGGGATAATAGAGTGACACTAGGATCACTGACAGCTGTACAGTCCCCTACCTACTCAGCACACACACCTGCCAGTGCAGAAGAAGTCTGAGGAGCCAGTCCCACATGTGGTCACCAGGCCAAATTCCAGGCCAGATCCTGCTTGACAGGTGGGAAGAGAGGGAAAGAGTCCTCGACGAATGAAGCCCCAAACATCCCTCAGCACCGGCTATGCTTACAGCTTCACTTATATCTTAGCAGATAATCCCTTCCAACCTCACCCACTTCCCCTAGAGCTGACTTGGGTGATGAGTGCCCCTCTGCAGTTCCCCCTGATTTCTTACCCTGGCCCCACAACAGCTCCTCTGCAGCACTGTGGTTGACCTGGTACCATCCTGAGTCTTTGAAGGCAGCAAGAGTGATTGGGTCAAGTCGAGTGCGCTGGGCACCATCAAAGGTAGCAGTCATTAGAGAGCCTTGGAGTAGTCTGGCCTCCCAGTGCGAGGACAAAGGGCCCTACTAAAGGAGGTGGCAGATAGCTGGTTGCTACCTACCTACTCCTTCTTCTGTCACCCCAAAGCATTCTCATTCTCACCTCTTCTTCCAAGGGAACGCCCAGTGAAACTCCTAGTACTCCCAAGTGTTTGGCCAGGCTGTGGCTAACAGCTGGGGTGGTGAGAAGCAGCTGTCCCCACTTATCTCGCCTTGTCACTTGTTGCCTTGTGGAGCAGTTCTCTCTAACTGAATACAGAAAGGGAAGAAAGCAGTATGAGAAGAGGAAAACTTAGGGTGAGGTAAAACTGAAAGGAAGGAGGTAATGAGACAGTGAATTCCCGCTGGTTGGCATTGGAGAAGTCCTCTCCCTCATTCCTTTCATTTACCGCTGAGTCCTGAGGGGCAGTCCCGCCAGTTCTTGAAGAGCTGTCCAGAAAAACCCAGGACATGGAGCAATTCATGCAGTGTGGCCTGAGGACAGACAACTGCCACGTGAGAGGGCTGGATCTGTAGCAGGACTGACTAACCACTATATACCCCCTCTGCCCAATCAACTCTTTGTAAAGCTTGAGGTACTTTCTCTTCCACCCTCAGTAGGTTCTTCTACTTCACATGAAGCTGAAGGACCTGCCCCCCATCCCCAAGCTGTGTGCTTCTCCCTGTTCATCATGTAGCATTCACCATGACAATGTCACTATGGCTGAGGCTGGGGCTGGTGAGATGTTGGGCACAGTAGATGATGGTACCAGCGAGGGGCCTGTCTTCTGAGTCCAGCTGGCAGCAGGCAGCGTAGGCTATGATAGAGGGCTGTGGATGGGCCGGGACAGGGTAAGGGTGGGAAGCAGGGGGAACACAGATAAAAGAAATCTTTCTGAAAATCGAGGACCAGAGGACTCTGCAGAATTCTGCAAGAGTGGTATTAAGGAATGGCTCAGGAGGGGTTTAGCACCTACCTAAACTTTATCAGCATGCCCCAAGTTATCCCAAATAAGCACAACTTAATAAAAACTGTTTTTATGCTCCCTAACCCTCATGAGATTAAAGATTAAGAGAGGCAAAGCAGGGAAAAAGGATTTGATTTGAACCTCACCTCTTGGTGGCACTTGGTAGTGTGGGCAACCTGTATGTACAGGAGAAAGTCCGTGTTTTGGACCCCAGGCCCATCTGGCTGGACCACTTGTGGGGGACCCTGCTCCGGCCACAAGGCATAACCACGGAGATGGGCATCAGGAATCTGGAAGAAAGTGAAACAGCATCGAGCTTAGTAGCTGGGCTGGGACAGCAGGAACCTGGGTACTAGGAGTAAGGGAGAATAAGCATCTTGGGTCTGTCTTAGTGTCATCCAGGCAGCTGGCTAGAATACCGAGTTCTGCCCCCACCCCAAGTTTTTTGGGTGGGGAAGAGAGGGCCCAGGAATCTACATTGTAAAGAAGCACATTAAGTAATTCTGAGGCTAGACGCAGTGGCTCACGCCTGTAATCCTAGCATTCTGGGAGGCCAAGGCGGCTGGATCACTCAAGGTCAGGAGTTGGAAACCAGCCTGAGCAAGAGCAAGACCCCGTCTCTACTAAAAATAGAAAGAAATTAATTGGCCAACTTAAAATTAAAAATTAGCTGGGCATGGTGGTGCATGCCTGTAGTCCCAGCTACTCGGGAGGCTGAGGCAGAAGAATCGCTTGAGGCCAGGAGTTTGAGGTTGCTGTGAGCTATGCTGATGCCATGGCACTCTAGCCCAGGCAACAGAGTGAGACTCTGTCTCAAAAAAAAAGAAGCGGGTTAAGGTATTCTGATTCTGGTGGTCTTGGACTGTCTAGGCAGGCTAGAGATCTTCAGGTCCCTAAGTCTGAAAAGTTGCTCTCACCTTTGCCCCCAGGCAACTCTCTCCTTTGTACCCTGGGTTCAAGAGGCTGCACCTGCCAAGAATGAACATCTGTCGGTGAGCTGGAGACATATCTGGGTATCCCTAAAGAAGTATTACATACATGCTCAATGACATGAACTCACCTGTGGTAGTTCGAGGTATCTGGGTCTCCCCAGACAGCGTGGCAGTATTGTGCAGGGTCTCGACTCAGAAGCAGGGGTCCTTGCACTGGGGAGACTTAGCAAGACGAGAGGTCAATTTCCCCTCTACGCCTGAGAGGTCCAGTTTCATTTCTGCTTTGATCTTCCTCCCCTACACCTCTGTACTCCTCAGCCCTCCCTGACTCCTCCTGTCCCCTCACTTACCTGCTAGGACACCCTGGATTTGCTGAGTGGCCTCTCTCACTGCAGCCAGGGCTCGGGACCTCCCTCTCATCCCATCTCCCTCAAGATCCCAAGCTCCATCTGATGTAGGGCCTCCTATGTAGCAGGTTTGGATGCGCAGGGGTTGAGGCTCTCCGGAGCTAGGGAGGGCGAGGGAGGAAGAGCGGAAGTTTGGGGGCAGTTGGGAGAAAGGGGGCCTGAGAAGGCTCACAGACTTCTGAGTCTCACTGTGTAGACATCTGCTTGTGGCAACCCTGAGGAGCAGCAGCAGCAGCATCTTCAGTATCTCTCTGGAGTCTGCCCTGGATGCTGTCTTGTCACCTTCTTCCCTGGCTCATTTATTTCTGGCTTTCTTCTTTTCACTGTCTCTATCCGTATCCCCTCCACCACTGTTGCTTATTTTTTCAAGATTTGAATGTTGTTGACTAACTCTACAGTTCCCTGCCAGGAAGTTAGCTATGACCCACAATGGCCAAAGCCACCCGGGGGTGCCAGAGGTGGAGTGCGGGGGGGGGGGGGGGTGCGGAAGTGTTACTCTGAGGCCTGAACTGACCTTTGCAAAGAGAAGCCTGCCTTATCCGCAGCGGAGCCCTTTTCTAACCCTCTCCCATACCTCATCCCATTTTCCCTGCCTTTCTGAGTAGAAAACCTTGGAAGCTTCCCCCCCCAAAAAAGATTGGTGTCAGCGTAATGGACGGTGGGGGAGGGGGCCATTCTTTGCTTCCTAGATGCCTGCCTGCCTCACCCGAGATGAGCAAACAAGGCTTCTGCACTTCACTGGCCCCGGGGCCAGAACTGGGGATCCTATAACCAAACTGCAAGACTTTCAGGCATCTTCTGCATCTGTGTAGGGCTCTTAGTAGGCGCTCAACGAATACATGTTAGTTGGCTGACGTGTCCTAGGAGAGGCTGTTGTGTTAGGTCTGTGAGGCTTCACAGGAGCTGCTTATGGACCTACAGGGGAGGGAAAATAAACTCTTAAAGTGGACATCAGTAGATGTTCAAAGATGTTCTTGGGGAGCTCTTGTTTTCTTTGCTCCTGCTGTGCTTTCATATCCTGTTTCCTCTGCTTGGATACTCCTCTTCCCCGCCTCCCTGGCTAATTCCTGCCTTTCCTGTAATTACTCTGGGAGGCCTTTTTTAACACCCCCCACCCAAATTCCACACCTACCTAAGCGGGAGGAGAAACATTTTGCAGGAGGGGCCTCTCTTTCCAGCTCCTAACAGAACACTGTTATGTTCTGTTGTCATTGCTGGCTTCCTGACTCTCCCTCTGCATTCTGAACTCCTTGGAGGTTGTCCATAGTACTCGGCACAGCACTTGGAACAGCCCAAAGGGCCTAGTCTCAGTTTATGGATGAAGGTGCAGAACCTAACCTCATTATTTCATTTTTGAAGAAACAGATTAGGGGTGAAGTGACCTGTCTCAGGCAACATAGCCATTTAGTGACAGACAAGGACTAGAGTTGAGAGAAGAGCTGCTGACTTCCCAGGGAAGCTTGATTTTATACTTTTACATATCAGAACTATGGCTGGAACTACGCATTACAAGGGAGACACCCAAACTCTGGAGCCAAACCCACTTTGCTACTTTCTGTCTAGGTAACTTTGGCCAACGCCTCAGTTCTCCCATCTGTAAAATGGGGGTGATTGTATTAATGTAGGATTGTTATGAGTAGTAAGTGAATATTTGTAAATCACTGAGAATAGTGTCTGGCTCATAGTGAATACTAAATCAAGTAAAGAATACATATTTTTTATTTTTTTT
>CAUYPO010148128.1:0-21532 GCA_963574435.1 Cheirogaleus major
AGGGAAGGCACACGCAGGGGTGAAGGCACACGCAGGGAGGGAAGGCACACGCAGGGAGGGAAGGCACACGCAGGGGTGAAGGCACACGCAGGGAGGGAAGGCACACGCAGGGAGGGAAGGCACACGCAGGGGTGAAGGCACACGCAGGGAGGGAAGGCACACGCAGGGGTGAAGGCACATGCAGGGAGTGGCGGAAAGGCTGTGCATGCACGTGCGTGTGTGAACACCAATGTGTGAGCACAGTGTGTGCATGTGTGTGAACTGGCACTGAGAACAGGTGTGCAGGCGTGTACGTGTGTGTGGCAGGACCACATGTGGGAACACGAGAAGCCTCAGGGCAGGGAGAACTGGGATCTCAGGCCGCCCCGCCTGTCCAGGAAGCCGGGGTCATAGCTGCGGGCTCCGCACTTGGGCAACGAGTGGGGACATACCACCGTTGTCACCTCACACAGCCGCAGCCTCACCAGCCGCGCGCTCGCCCTGTTTCGCAGGGATGACACGAGGACTAAACAAGCCGTGTGTGCTGGCACAAAGTGGGCCCTGAGTACTCGTCCCCTTTCCTTGGTTCTCCTCTCGGCGCAGCTAGGCTGAGTCCATGCTGACCACGTACTTAAGGACAGACTTTGTGTCTCCCAGAATGAGGGCTGCGGCGCTAGCCACGCCAGGGATTCCGACCCCAGCGCGGGCTCTGTCCCGCAGGGCGAGGGGCGCCGCAGAGGTGCGAGTCTGGGGACCCTGAGGCCCGGCGTTCTCCTCCCTGGCTCTGCGGGTTCCTCTCGTAGAGACCGCTCCACTTCTGCCTGGTGTCAAAGTCACTTGTGTAAACGGCCTGGCTCCTGGCGGGCCGGGTGGTGTTTGCCTCTGCCTTTCTGCCAGCCCACTGCCCCTGCCCTGGGGAGCTGCCCAGCTGCTGGGCCCGGCCGTGGGTGACCGAGAAGCTGAGGTCTCACCAGGCACTGCCCTCCCTGCTTCGGAGGGGAGGAGAGAGGCCCGAGGGTGGAGATGCACCTGCACAGCTCAGACCCTCACGCCCAGGACCTGAGTGGTCATCGGTTTGGGGGGGCACCACTGCCTCGGAGGGCTGCACCAGGGGGACACAAGGGGGCAGCCCCTAGGCGGGCCGGCCTGTGGCATCCCTCGGGAAAGCGGGCCCAACACAGCTCTGACTCTCCAAAGATTCCCGGGCTGGGAAGAGCGTGAAGACCGCTTCCCTAGTTAACGGGGGGCAGGGCCAGAGTTGTCTGCCTCACCCAACCCCGCAAATAACCCCTGGCATTTTTAATTGCTTAAAAATCCACTCTTTCAAGTGATCTTCACTTTCATTTACTCTAAATCCTATGCCAGGCTCCTGGCGAAATGCTGGGAAAACAGGATGAATCAAACTCAACCCCATGCTCGAGCGGCTCGCAGGGAGATGTCAAAAGCTCAGGCCTTCAGGGAGGTGGAGCAGATGCCACTCTGCCCCTCGGTGGAGGAGATCAGCTCCCCGGGCCTTGCTGCGCACATGAACCCTGACTTCCTGGCACCCAGCCCAGGGCTCTTTCCTCC
The DNA here is from genome assembly GCA_963574435.1 of Cheirogaleus major. Taxonomy (NCBI): domain Eukaryota; kingdom Metazoa; phylum Chordata; class Mammalia; order Primates; family Cheirogaleidae; genus Cheirogaleus; species Cheirogaleus major. Next base: position 1,549 of record CAUYPO010148128.1, read on the forward strand.
CCAGCATGCAAAAGCTCCAGGGAGGCGGGTCTAGGGAAGGCGGGTCTAACAGGGAGACGCTGCCGTGAGGGCACTGCATTTCCTCTCATCCTCAGCCTGGGAGCTGAGTGCTCTAATTCCCGTTTTGCAATCGAGGGAGCTGAGCCCTCCCGAAGGGGGGGAAGAGCTGGGCTCCCAAGTAGCACAGCGTCTTCTCTGCGGAGTCAGGCGTCCGCGGGCCCAGGCTGTGCTCAGTGGCAGAGGGGGGTGGCAGAGCAGGATATGCAGTGTGGTTGCTGCCTTCTCACGGGGCCTCCTTCCTCCCAGACCCCAGGGACAGAGATGTGCCCATCACTCTCCAGATGGAGAAGCCCATTATCACCAACACCTCTGACGGCTCCTGGTCTCCGGGAACTAAAGTGGGTCATGCAAGTCCTAGGGGCACAATTAGATGCCCAGAAGAAGCCAGCGTTCTCCTGCCCGACCCGGGGCTGGAAGGGCTGAACCTCGGCCTCAAAATGCCAAGGGGCTGATGGAGGGGAGCGATGAGAGGAAATTCCAAATTGGAAATTCTCAGCTTGGAATTCCGTGTGGATCCACACCGAGAAGACGGTTCCACAGAGGAAAAGGAGCCATGGAAACTCCAGGTGCAGCCGAGTGAGGTGAATTAGCGCCTGGACTCAGGGCAGACAGACCTGGGTTCGGGTCTCAGCTCTGCCACTTTTAGCCGTGGGGACTGGGGCAGGTTGCTTGCCCTCGCTGGGCCTGGGTATTACTCCATCTGCGAAACGGGAACGGCAACAGCACCTGCCCCTCGGGGCTGCGGGGCTTAGAAGAATGTCTGTAACGTGTGCTCGTGTGCCCAAGTGTTCCTGAGTGGAGCTGGGGACAGGCCCGCAGGGAGAACACAGGCCTGGCTCCCTCGGGAGGGGAGGGCGGCCTCTCTGCTGACCGCCCTGTCCTGGACCAGGTGACGCTCATGGCCCTTTTTTGCGCTTCCTGGTCGAGTTCAGGCCTTTGCACCACAGCCAGGCCTCTTAACAGACCACACCTGGCCGGCCTTCCTGGGCCTAGGCCTCTCCTCTGAACCATGGCTCCTTCCCTGCTGCGTCCAGATCCTGCTAAGCCCCACCCCCAGCTCCCGCCCTCCCCGACGCTCCTGCGTGTCTCTCACGTCTGTGGCCGACTGTGGCTGCTGCGTCCCCATTTTGGTTGCTCAAGTTCTCATGTGAGGGTGTCTGACGCCGGGCTCCTCACAGAAGCCAGCACAATCTGGCCACCACTCCCCCCAGACATGACAAAGCTGGGATGCGATGAGACGAGGTTTCCCAGAACCCCCAAGGTATCGGAGCTGAAACCTGGCCGTGCCAGTGGGCACCCGAGTGGCCAAGCCCAGCAGGCAGGGGGTGGGCAGGGGTGTTGTCAGAAGTGGGGGTCTGTGGGCACCGTGGCTCGGGAGTTCTTAGCTGGGTGGCAAGAGGGACGGGGAGAATAGACAGTCACCCGGGGACAGCGTAGACAGAGGAAGAAAGCCAGAGATGGGCTTCAAGGAACATGAGCTTTTAGAGGATTTGTAGAGAAGGAGGAAACGCAAGGGTGACTGAGGAATGACAGGGACAAGAGGAAAACCAGAAAGACTAGAAAAGGCCAGAAAGAATAGAAAACCACCTACAGCGACAGAGGTGAGAGAGCGGTTAAGGCTGAGGGGTGAGCGCGGGCTGGGAGGGGACACGGGTCCTTCCGGGGAATCTCTTCGGTGCTTTCAGAGATGCATCTACCAATACATTGCGCTCTTTGCAGAATCTAAGTTATAACTCAGTCAAAAGGAATAAAGAAAAACGCACGTGCAGAGCAGAGAGCGCTTCGGGCTGACCCCTGGGCAGTGTTGCGGCTGCCCCACCCTCGCGCCCCTGGCCTGACCGGGTGCTGGAGGACACCACGGAGGTAGGGGACACGGGCCCTGCCAGGGTGCAGGCACCCCGTCCTCACCTGCTTGCCGTGGTGTGCAGGCACTCCCGCCGAGCGACCACGGCAAAGGCGCCCCTCTGCGTGAGCAGCCCTGAGCCAGGGGTTTAGAGGTGACAGGTGGCTCGGAAGAGGCAAGAGGCCAGCTCCAGGCAAGAGACGGAGCCACAGGGATGGCTGCAGTGTCTGACAACCACAAACCATGACGGGACCACCCTGGAAGGCACAAGATGACAGCTGACTTGGCTCAGTGATAAGACAGCAGAACACTGGCCCTGGCCCCAGAGATGCCACCCCTGGGACCTCCTCCATAAAGCCTGACCTAGGGCAGGAGAGCCTCCCTGGGCCAGGACACCAGAGGCCTCTAGGTTTTCTCTCCCAGGAGCTGAGGCATCCTTCTACACCCATCATGCCCCAGCAGACATTTGAGGATGGGCCCCGCCCTGGCCAGGAGTAAAATACCCAGGGCTCCAGCCTCCCTGCCCGGGGCCAGAGGAGAGGGGAAAAGGAAATGGGCAGAGGATTATCCAGTTCATACAACTACTTGTGACACTGTGCCCTGCAGAGCCCAGCCCAGGAGGGCGCAACCCACCCGCACGGGCAGCATCATGCAACTGCAGAGCCCAGCCACCCCCATCTCTGCAGGTCCACGCACAGCACAGTTTACAGTCGAGGAAGCTGAGAGCCCGAGGGAGGAAATGACTCCTCAAAGCCAGAGTAGGATCTGCCTTCCAGACCATTCCCCTCCAAGCCGGCAGAACGCTGAGGCTTGGGGACTTTGCCAAAGCAGGCATGGTGCGTACACCTGCGGCTCTCTGGAGCCCCAGGGAGTTTCTGTCACCCTGTGGGATGACACCTGGCTGAAACTGTAACTGTAACTAACTGAGTTCCTGGTGTGGCTCCTACCAGACCTGAGTCCTTGGAGCGGGCACCAGGGAGCCGGCTCGTCACTATCTCCATGGACGGGAGGGAGCTGTCTGTCTCGGCAGTTCCAGTTTTCTGTCCCAGGTTCAAGCACCTCACGCAAGTGAAGCAGGAAGGTCTTCGGTTTTTCTAATGCCATCTCAGCTCTTCCCGGTGGCCCCTCTCCCAAGCACAGTCCCCTCGGAGGAAAGAATCACACCCATCTCCATGGCCCCTGCCCCTGCCCAAGACACCATGCGTGGTCCTCACGGAGGCTGGCCTGAGCCTCCTCTGCTTCCTCGCCCCCCACAGCAGCGGCAACAGCAGCAGCGAGGGCTGAGGCAGAGGATGAGCCCACTGAGGGTCTCCCCTCTTCGTGTGGGAAATAAATTTAAGCTCCAAACGCAGTGGAACTTTTGCATAGTCAGCACCACCCCAGTGGTGGGATGGTGGCCCTGTAGGTAATGAATGCCCTGTCATTGGGGGCGTTCAAGCTGACATTAGACACTACTGGGAGAGGGGACTCAGGTAGGGGACACAGCATTGGCCTAGATGAACTTTGAGGTTCCCTTTCCCACCCTGAGAGCCTCCAAGTCTCTGACATCTCCAGCCCTTGCAGCCAACTGGCCTCATCCGCTGAGCCACGCAGTCTCCCCAGGCAGGTTGTCCTCAAGGAGAAGCGGCCACCAGTTACGCAGGGAGCTTAGCGGTGGTCTTTATGACACCACCACTCTTGCAGGAATGGGTCCAGGCGGAGTGGGATGGGAGAAACAAGACAGAGGCGGCCCCAGGAGAAGGGTGTGGAGTCTGCAGTGTTGCCCCCACCAGGTGAGTTGTGGGCCACTGCAGGGCGGGGCTCGGTGAGCCAGGTCTGGGCCCAGATGGGGAGCAGCCCCGCTCTGGCCTCCTGGTTGGGGTGGGGGGGGTGACAAGTGAGAAGGGAGCCGACCCAGCTCTCCGAGGTTCATCACAGGAAAAGGCGAGTGTTGGAGACCTGTCGTGGCAGCAGCGCCTTAAGCCCACGGAGCTTAAAAATAGTGAGATGCAGGCATGGGGGGAGGGGCTGGGAACTGGGATTCCGGCTCATCACACCAAAGGCAAGGACGGCAAACCCTGGATGGAGACATTGAGTCTACAAGCAGTGGGAGGAGGGCTCGGGGCCCTGGCCCAATCTCCAGGTACGCTGCGAGCCTGTGCTGGAAACGTCAGACCCTGTCTGATGCAAGAGGAGATGTTCAAGGCGTTGCCAACAGGCATTCTGTGCTCCATGCAGGGGGAGACAGAGATAAGACAGAGACGCAGACCTGTCCTGGAGGAGCTCAGAGCCCACCTGCCCAAAGACACTGCACCTGATTGCGCAGGGTCTGGTCACCCTCCCGAAGGCCTTTGCATCACCTTTCTTACCAGTCAGGTGGTGCAGGCTTTGGCACTAGACAGCCTTCGCTCAAATCCCCCACTGCCACCTGCCAGTTTGGTGACCTTGGGGGAGTCATGTCCCTGTCCTGGACTCCATAAAACAGAGACACTACAAATCCTACCGCATAGGGTTAAATGCACCACCTGTGTGCTGTGTGCTTGGCAGGGCACCTGGGACACAGTAGGAGCTCTGACCGCAGGTCCCAGGAAGCAGGAGATAGGCAGTAAAGGGAGGCCCAGGAGCGGTTTACGGGACGTGGCTGTGCAGTTAGAAGATGCAGAGTGGCCGCAGCTGCCTTGCTTGGTGCTGCCAGATGGGGTTTGGAGAAGGCAGTGAATGCTCTCACTGGGAAAGGATGGGCAAAGCGAACTGGGGCATCGCGGCCTACAGGAAACCACTGGCACAGATACCGAACCTGACTCGAGTCAACTCGCACATGCTGGGCACCCGCGGTGAGATCAGCCCTTTCCCGTAAATGCTCAGAAGGCACCGGGGTAGTTCACTGGAATGAGGGTGCGGACTCCAGAGGGAGCAGGAATCCAGGGTATAGGGGTCAAGAGACGGGCCGTCAGACGGGCGTCAATGCAGCATCTGAAAACAAGTTTACCATTTGTCACGGCAGCTCCAGTCTGGGTGTATACCCACGAGAAACGAAACCTAACAGAAACTTTAACACAAATGTTTGTAGTAGCTGGAGAGTGGAACCAACCAAATGAATGGATAAACAAAATGCAGCGTATCCATACAACAGAATGCTATTTGGCAATAAAAAGAAATAAAGTACTGACACATGCTACAACATGGGTGAACCTTTCAAGTATTTTGTGGGTGAAAGAAACCAGTCACAAAAACCATATATCGTATGATTCCATTTATGTGCAATATCCAGTAGAGGCGATTTTATAGAGACAGGAAGCAGATTATTAGTTGGTTAGGGTGGGAAGGAATGGAGAGCAGGTAATGACTGTTAATGTGCGTGGAGATTTTTTGGGGGGGTGCGGGGGGGCGGGCGCGGGGAATCTCCTGAAATTAGATTGCAGTGATGGTTGCACAATTCTGTGAATATATTAAAAACTATTGAAATGTACACTTTAAACGGGTGAATTGTTTGGTATGTGAATTATATCTCCATAAAGGTGTTTTTTCTTAACAATTAAATATATATTTATAAACTTCTATAAATAAGATAATAAGTGGTATCAATGCCACTTTAGAGGTGAGGCTCAGAGAAATTCAGTAACTTGCCCAAAGTCATGTGGCTAGTAGGTTGCAGGAACTAATTTTGGATTTTTTTTTTTTTTCTCTCTTTTCTTTTTTTTTTTTTCGTAGCCATAAGAGACAGTAACATCCATGGACTTTGTTTTGTTGAATTCCAAGTCCAGGGCTCTTTCCTGAAGCTTCTCCTAAGACCTGGAGAAGCTCATGGAGACCAGATCTGCCCTTAAATATCTTAGGGAAGCCTCTGTTCCCGGTCCTGTTGAGGCCGCTCAAGAAGTTCTCCCCGCCATCCGATGTAAACCATCCCAGCTCGAAAGGGATGGTGTTCAGGGGGCTTTGAGGTCAGGACCAAGGTCATAGGAGACAGGCACCAGAGGGACCCTACATTTCTAGCCAATGCCGTATGCCCTCTTTAGGGAAGCCTGGGGAATGGGGCCAATGAAATACAATGGACTTCAAGCCATGAGCTCATGGTTGACTTTGGGGGTGACCTTGGCCAAGAAACCTCATCTCTGGGGCTCTTGATAAAAATGATATTCAGGAAGAGGCTCTAAGGACAGCTCCAGAGGCAGACATTCCCAAGGCCCTGAGTGTCTCTGAAATAAAGTGGCCTCCCCTCTCCACACTTACTACTCACCTCTGATGCCCAGGTGAGAGGGCTATGGGGCAGGGGCACCACTTGGCTGCTGGCTTCTGAATATACACCTTGGGCACCCCTGTGCTCCTTGGCAGAGGACGCTGGAGCCAACACATGGGGCCTGTGGACTAATCATCAACCCAAACTGGCAGCAGGTCAGGTTGGCTCCCCCGCCACCCCAGGAAGGGTCAAGGGCGCTGTCAATCAGGCTCCTTTACTGGCCTAGCAGGAAAGGTGCTGAATGTGGCACTAAGTCAATGTCCTGCTTCTAGGTCACCCCCCTGCCCGCCTCCCTGCACGGCAGATAGCCTGGCAGCGGGTGGCAGGAGGGAAGGGGCTCCCACTTTTGACACCCCAGGGAACCCAGGGAAGGCATCGCCTCAGTCTGTCTGGGGCTCATGGGAAGGAGAGGGTCCCTGCTCTCTGCTAATACAAATTAAGACCCTCCTGTTCCCCTGCTAAGGAGTACTCGGAGACACAAAACAACCATCCTTTTTCCTGGCCAAATGAGGAAGAACAGAAAATGAGAGCAGCCGGATTCGGCCCAGAGCCTTCCAGAGTCCAAGTGGCCTCACTGGGAGAGAGGCCCATTGGGTTTGGTGCCATTTGTGCCAAGCCCAACATGCCAGGGCCACCGCCAGGAAGCCGGCCTGTGCCACAGAGCAGAGACCAGGAAGGGCCACCCTGGGCATCCGCTAGGTCTGCGGGCTTTTTCAGACCGTCATCCACCTCGTCTGATGCCCAGGGCTTCTTGAGAGAGGGGATGCAGGCAGGCAGGCATCCTTCTCCACGTTTTCAGACGGGAGGACTGAGGTCAGAGGTGAGAAGAAACTGCTTGCCTGGGGCCATGTGTGGTAACTTGATGGTGGATTCACTGGATTCTAGATCCTTCTAATCAAATCCAGTCACATCCCTGCCCCACCCCACTCCCTACTCTGCTGCTAGGTTTCTTAATCTACAAAATGTCCCTGTCGGTTTTAAGAAACACCATAGTACAATCTTTATATTACTTTATAGCTAAATCTTTACAGCACCCTGTGTCAGGCGCTCACCGTATTCATACATTAGATCCTCATCTCTCAACCTTACAGCAAACAAACGGTTTTATTTCCATTTTACAGATGAGGAAAATGAGGTCACTCGTGTTTAAATGACTCAGCCAAAGTCTCACCGATAAAAACCTGGAGGAGTTGGGATTTGAGCCCAGGCACCCAGCCCCAGCGCCTGAGGCCTTGCCCGCTGCACGCCAGTGCCAAGTGCCTACGAAGTACAAGGCTCCACGTACTCTAAATGCCACCAAAAGATGGACTGGGGTCCCCCGTAGGCTCCAGGGGTCTGCTTGGGAGGGCGCATCGGTGCGGGATTTGCATTTACCGTGCGGGAGAGGGGCTGTGCACTTCCCAGTGCCAGGTGCTGGGGCGGGATGGGGACAGGCGGCAATCTGGCTCTGGGCAGCCGGCCACCCTCAGACCCCGCCCCGGCAGTGGGGAGCAGGCTGAAGGCAGGCCTGAGCTGCTTTGAGAGACTCTCCTGCCAGCAGCTTAGAGCTGCTGCGGTGTCTCTCCCGGCGCAGGGCAGGCTGGGCAGAGGCCAGGCGGGGGCCCTCCTTCTCCTTTCACTCTGCGCCCCTCCCTGGGTCACTCAGCCCAGCTTTCCCAAGCCCACGGTGGGGGGAAAGCTGAGTCACTCTGGCTATCTGGTCTCTAAGGACTGCCAGCCCTGATGATCGCTTTGGCAGCCGTGCAACCATGCTTAGTCTTGGGTGGCAGCGCTGACCTCCAGGAATGTCACGGTAGCCCCTTCAGGGACAGGTAACATAGCTGGCTCATTCTCAAGAGAGTAAGCGAGCTCAGTAGATCAACTCCACAGTTGTCTGCCGAGCGGATTCACCAAGAGCAGGTGATGCCTGTGCTAGGAAGTCCTTCCTTGTACCTCACGTGAGCCCTTCCTGCTGCAGGACAGCCCACTACCTTGTACTAGAAAAGCCTCTGCTTCCAGACGCACCCTTTGTTAAACCGCTGAGACGATCCTCCACCAGCAATGCAGCAATCACAAAAGCCATTAAAGCAGCCGGCAGCTGCTACAGGCTTCCAGAATCTCATTTCAGTTGGGTAAAGGCTGTGGGGCTTTCGCTGTCCTCCCCAGCCCCTCTCCAATCTCAGGACACAGATTAAAAAGGAGCAAGATGCAAAGGAGGAAAATAGAAAGATAACAAAACAAAAGCACACACACACAAAAATGTATTCACAGCGTCTCCTGACTTGCCGAGGACTTTCCCCGCACCTTTCCCTAGGCTCCCGGTTGATAAGGAAGAGAACCTTTCTCCAGCTCCTACGGCGTCTGCCCCAGACCCGCTCAATGGGCCATCTGCTCTACGGCCTTTCTGCAAAGGCTTCAAAAGTCCTATTTCTCCAGGGAGCTGGGAGCTGGGGAGGTGTCAGCTGCGAACAATAAGGGAAATTTATTAGGGATCAGGGCTTCCGGGAGGATGGTGCGCGAGTGGGGCGGATGCACCCTGAGACACAAAGGGTTATTTAATGTGGAAAATCCAAAGGCTCCTTTAGAAGTCAAGTGCTCACACCCGAGGCCCCGACACTCTGCAACCTTCCTTTTCAGAATCACTGCCCCCATCCCTGCCGCCGCCCCTAGCTCCCCACCCCGACCCATCAAGTCAGACTTATTTCCCCGTCCTTTGCCACTGGGCAAATATTGACTTTCTTTCACTCAGCATTGTCAGTGGAACTGAGACCAGTGGGGCTGGCTATTGTCTCCTTCCTCTTGGAGGGCAGGGCAGGCTGTCAGCCCAAACAGCTCAGAGCAGGGGCCGACTGAGACAGGCCAAGAAAGAAAAGCATGGCCTTGGAAGTAATATTTCTGTCCTTTGGTCTTTTGTTTTGTCTTTCTGCTCTCCCGCCTTTCCCAAGCCCATTTGGGTTTATTTTTTCACATTCTGGCTACCCCTGCTGCCACGTCTGACCCAAGACCAGCAGCATGGTGTGGCTCTGGCCTGGGAATTCCAGTCTCTGACATCGGGTAACCTTATGCTAGTCCTTTAATTTTCCTGGGCCTCAGTGTTCTAATCTGCACAATGGGAATGCTGGACACAACGATCTCAGTATCTAGATCAGGAAGTCCCTTCTGATTAGGACCCATGTCCTTTCCGCTGCAGCGAAAGCATTTTATTTAACCCTGTGCTCTGATTTTGGAAGAGATGGAAAACAACTGCTTGGTGCTTGACAAGGAGGAAGGAAAGGGCATCGCACGGAGGACCCAGAGGCCAGCACAGCTCCACCGCTGGTGCTAACACGCTCTGTGACGCTGGGCAGGGCTCTCCCCCAAGCCTCAGTTTCCTCATAATGAACATCAGAGGCCTGGATGAGATGATCCCCCAAGCCCCGTTCGGTGCCCCGTTCTATCTGGTTCCACTCACTCAGCACACCCTGTGGGTGGCGATGCTCCCGTTCCTCAGCCTTTTCTCCCAGACCTCATTTCATGGCCCTTTCCTCACGACTGAGCTTGAATGGAAGGACATCACACCTCTGGCTTGTGCGCCCTCATCACCGGGGAGCCTTCTGTTAGCCGCCACCATTCCCCACGATTCTCTCAGACAGACGCACGCTCGGCTGCAGCCTCTGTGGCTGAGCTTGTCCTCTCCCCAGGCCCTGTGACAAGGACCAGAGCGTGAAAACTCCTAGAGCCTGCGGCCAGCGCACAGCAGGAGGAAAACTTAAGAAACCGGAGCATTTTCTTGGCATCCTGTGCATGGTGACAACTGCAGGACTATGAGCTCTGTCCTTGCCCTTCTTCTCACCTGAGCCCCCTCGGTGATGACACAGACCCTCAAAGCCCAGTCCTTGTGCAGCAGCCAACATCACACCAGGGACTCTCCACTTTCAAGGAGGTTCATATAAGTTATTCCCATGTGATCTTCCTAAGAACCCTAAGAAGTAGGTGATATTATTCCCATTTCACAGATGAGATAACTGAGGCTCAGAGAGGTTCAGTAATTTGCCGAAATTCACACACTATTAAGGAGAGAGCCAATATAGGAGCCTGGATATGTCTATCTGTAACAAAGCCTTTGCTCTTAGACATCAGCACTCTTACTGGGGAGATGTCATCACCTCTCCCCAGGCTGAGTCACAGGACGGAAACCGAGTGGCAGTGAGTACCAGATGCCCGAATGACTCCAACGAACCTCCCACCCCACCCAGCCTCAGCAAAGGCAGAGCCAGCAGGGCCGAGGAGCAACAGAACCAGAAGGACTTCGATTCCTCTGAGCCAACCTTTCACTGCACACATGAGGAAACTGAGGCCCAGAGGAGGGTGCGATTGGTCCCATAGTGAGTCTGGGGTAAACACAAGTCCCAGCTCTGCCACCCCTCCTCCCACCCACCCCCCAGCAAACCCCATGTGGTCTGAATCTGGCATCCTGGCATCCTGGGAGTCCCCCCTGAAGCTGAGCCAGTCCCTTTGCCACTCCCTCCACACCAGCCCCAGGAGTAGATGTGCCTTTGGCCACTGACTCCAGTGACGTCCAGTCTTACCCTTCTCTGGTCCTCAGTCGGCTCATTCCTGGAAGGCTCAGGGAATGGAGTAGAAGGCCCATTTTGTCATAACCACAGAGGGAAGCAGACGTGTAGCAGCAAGTGGGGAAGGGAGAACTAGAGGAAAATAGGTGAGATTATAGGGAAGTCAAGCAATCTCTTTCCTTCTCATGAAGTTTCTACAGCAGACTGGTTCTAATGGTCAGAGAGAGAGAGAGAGAGAGAGAGAGAGAGAGAGAGAGACTCCATGCTGCTCATCCCATCCTGCATGGAAGCTTCGGGAACTGTAGGGAAGATCACACTGCCAGGCCATAGTCTTTCCCTGCTCCCCACGGCCGGCCACTGTTCACAGCTGCCCCACTACCTTGCTTGCGACAGGGCTTATGGTGTTGTCATCAACAACAGCTACCACTCGTTGAGGACTTAGAGGGCTCAGCATTGGACTAGGCATGTGTTTCTTGTTTAATCCTCACAACAGCCCTGAAATGCCACCTCTCGTATCATTCCGTTTTGACTCCTGAGCAACTGAAGCTCAAAGACACAGAGTAACTTGCTCAAGGTCACACAGCTAATAACCCGGAAAGCCAGGGTCTCTTGAGGACTCGCTGCAGGGCTTTCTTTGCAAATGGCCCTATCCATGCACAGTATTTTTGTCTCAAGTTGTCTGGACCCTGGGGAGGGCAGTGCCTTGGGAATCCCGGCGACCACCTGCTGGCATTGCCAGGCAAGCCCACTTCCTGCTGCTCAGCACCAGCCTAGGACTTCAGCGACAGAACTCCCGGGTTAGAGGACCCTGAGAAGTTGTCTGGTTCAGTCTTCTCCATGTGCAGGTGAGGAAAGCAAGAGAGGGGCTTACCCAAGGTCATGGAAGGTCACACACATGAGAGGCAGAACCTGTAAATTAAACTCAGCTCTCTTGTCTTAAACCAAGACTCTTCCACAACACCCTGACACCCAGTGAGAAACTATTGTTTCATTTCAACTGAAGACAGAACCAGAGTCACCCCAAGAAGGAGTTAGGGTGCTGTGGGCTATGGTAGTGGAGATCTTTCTAAACAGAGAGGATTCTTTGAGGTCATCCTCATAAGAAGAGGTGGATGTGGCCCAACCTGGAGGGGGCGGGGCAGACAACACGACCTTGGGAGGTCCTTGACATCCCCCCTTAACTTCTGGTCTCCTAGGTCTCCTGTCAGTTGCAGGGAACCTTTCCCCAGGGAAGGCTCTGCAGAGAGAATGAAGCGCTGGGGAGCCGGCTGTTCTCCCACCAGCTGGAGATTCTGGGATGGGGGCAGATGATGGATCAGCAGGCTGAGGGTCTCACAGCCCTGCCACTTTGGGGGGCAGTGTTGGGGGGCAGGAGGATGGAGGAGCTACAGTCTTCCCAGAGGCCAGGTCACCCTACCCAGCCGCACCCCACCTTCATCCCTTTGGTTGGCCTCACTTGCAGGTGTGAGCACTGGGAGAGACCTCGAATACCGTAAATTCCAAACCTCCATTTTCCAGATGAAGATACTGACGCCCAGAGGGGTCAGTGAGTAGCCCAAGGTCACAGAATGAGTCAGGATGGAAGCTTTCTGACTTTCTCTGGGGCGTGGGGTTCAGAGCCCCACATTGCCAGCTCCCTCCCCCGGAAGGAAGCGAGGGCTGAGCTAGCAGAAGAGAGGCCAGCGACCAAAGGCAGCGAATTCCCAGGCGTAGAGGCTCGGGCAGGCGCGTCCACGAGCTTGTTCACCCGAGAACCTTCTCCGACTTCGTCCCCATTACTGTTTGGGGCACCATGCGCCTCCATTATCCTGAGATTCAGAGAGGTGCAGTAGCTTGCCCAAGGTCGCACAGCAAACTGAGCAGGGCACTCATCCCTACAACCCAGCTGCCCCTTCCCCACCCCCTACCTGAGTCTCTCTAAGCTCTGCCGCTTGCCAAGATCCTTGGGACCCTGCGTGCTCCAATGCCCAGAGCCGCAGCGCGTGTTAGAGTATGAAAAAGTTCCGGGGAGAGGCAGGGGCGGAAAACGCGGCCGCGCAGCCCAGCCCCGGACGGCTGCGGCAGGGCGCGGGGAGCGGAAGGGCGGCGGGTGCCTCCAGCTCCTCCTCACCGCGGCGGGGGCGCGGGGGTCCCACGCAACCCGCACCCACTTCCCACCGCACGCCCGCTCCACCCGCCCTCCGCCGCCGCCTTCCCACGCTTCTCCGCGGCGAGAGCCTCAGCTTCCCCGCTCGTCCCCGGTCCCAGCGCGGAGGCACCGCGGCCTCTGTCGACTTCCCCCCGCGCGGGTCCCGGGCTCCCCACGAGGAGAAACGGGTCGAGGGCAAGGGGCTCCCGGGATAATTCAGGACACCTCCCCCGGGACTAACCGGGTAATTCCGACACCAGTGAATTCGCGGATTCCAGTCCCCCCGCCCCGCACCGGCTCTGCCCTGCACTTAGTTTATCCCGCGGTGAGCGCCAAGCCCAGAACGTCGGAGCGGCCCAGTTTGGCGACCCCGCGTCCGCCTGCGCCCCAGGCCCTAGGGGCGGCCACTGCGGGTCCCGGCTTCGCTCAGGACTCGGACTGCGCTCGCAGGGTGCTCCCGCTCGGGGCTCCCTCTTACCCGGGGACGTTCTGGGCGCGGTTCGTCCTGAGCTCGCGGAGCGGGCCGAGGGCGGACACGGCCGGGTCCGAAGTCGAGGTCCCCTCTTCCCACTTGCCGGCCGGCCGGGCCGCTGTGGCTCTCCTCCCGCCCGCCGCTCGCTCGCTCTCCTCTCTCTCTCTCTCTCTCTCTGCAGTAGTAACAACCTGATCCCGCTTCCCCCGCCCGCCAATTGAGATGCTCCTCACATCCGCCTGCACACGGCGCGTGCCGGCCCCTCCGAGGGCGATCCCCGCAAACCGCGGCGCGGGGCCCCCGCCCAGGCCATCCCCGCCGCGGGAGGCCGCCTCCGCGCGCCCCACGCCCCCGTTCTCCGGTCGGGACGGCCAGCGGGTGGGGAGAGGCGGGAGACGGGGGCTGAGAAGGTGTGTGTGCAAGGTGGACTTGGGGTGGGGGGAGAGGGGTGCCACCCGGCGCGGCACTACAGAAGTTTGGGGCGGGCGGGGCCGGCTTCGCGCCCCCAAAGCCCCACGGGGCTCTCCCAGCTTAGCCGAGGCGTCGCCGCCCGCTCGGTGCTCCTGCGACACTCCCCACCCCACCCGGCCACCTACGAGCCAAAGGAGCCTCTCGGAGCTGGGCTTGGCTGGGGGAGGGGCGCGCGGGGAGGGGACCTCCCGGCTGTCGGGAACCCGCGGGAGAGAGGGTGGGAGGGAAACGATCTGCTTCAGGGGATACGGAAGAAGGTTTTCCCGAGTGGAGGGAGAAGAGGGAGGGAGGACAGAGATGGAACAAAAGGCAGATACTGGAGGGGAGGGGGGGTGGGGTGCCAGGCCCAGAGGGCTCCCACCGCCCGCAGTCCCACCAGTCTTTGGGGAGGGTGGGGTCAGGACTGGTGCCCCGGGCTCTGGGGGCACGGGGGGGGGTGTCTGCTGGCACAGCACCCCCGCCTGCTCCCAGATCCATGGGAACCCACGAAAGGGCACTGCCACCGCGACCTGGCACCCCCCGCCTGCCGCGGCTCTGCTTGCTCCCTCTCGGGGAAGGAGAGGCCTCAACCCTGGTCACCGCGAGGGCCAGGAGGGGCAAGGGAGGGCGAGGAGCCAGGGTAGCCCTCCTGTGCCTCTGCTTCACCCTGCGCCCCACCCTCAGCCCCCAACACCCACCCGCTGAGAGCTCAGGACCCGGGCTGGCCAGGTGGAATTAAGGCTGGTGTCCCGCCACTGCCTACCCCTGCCCTTCCCGGCCCCACCCGGTCCCTGCCCTCCCTCGGCCTCCGGTTCACCTCCGCAGCAGCCCCTGTTTGCCTTCTGTTCTGCACACTCAGAATCATGAGTCAAGTTTGGGGACTGACCCAGAAGTGACTTCCTGCTCCCCCAAAAAAATCCTGCGTGTAGTGTGTTGAGGGGACTCAGGGCTTTCCAGGGCTTCCCATCCCCGCAGAGTCTGAGAAGCCCAGGAAATTCCCAGTACCCGCGGCGGATCCCCCTCGCACTCCCCTCCTCCCGGCGTCCCCAGCCCCACCGCGTCCACGTCGCCGGAGAAGCCGGGCCACTGCAGTGCCGCAGCGCCCGCTGCTCCTTGCTGCGCTGGAGCCGCTAGTCAGCTCGCGGCAGCTCGCTAGTCACGGACCCCGGTCTGCAGAAACGCTGATTCGGGGGTTCTGGGCCGCATGCCCCGGGAGGGGGTGCGCGCCGGCATACCCGGGTGTTTGCGTGGGGGCGGGGCAGACGCCCCCGTGACGCCTGGGGCTCTCGAGTGGCTCTGCGGACCCCCCACCATTCTTCAGACGAGAAAGGGTCAGGGACTCAAGGTCAGCTGCTCAGCTGCAGGGCACCAAGGATTTCCCCGCCACCCCTACTCTCCTGTAACTTGCCCCGCTCCCGCCCCTGCTGCCGGTCTCCTACCCCGAGGGAGACACCTGTCACCTGAAAGTGGCGCAGGCCAAAGAACAGTAACTGGCTGCTCCTCTTCTGTTTGGGGGGACAGGCAGAAGTGCTTCACGTTTGAAATCCCCCAAAGCTGCTTTTGCTAGGAGGGAGGAGGAAAAGGCTGAAAGTTCAGGACGCTGGCTTGGGGTTAGATTTTGGAATTTCCTTCTGCTAAAGGTCTGGGACACCATCCTGCACGACAGAGGAAGCTCACGTCTTCAGGGTTGGAAGGGAGTGATGCAGGGGGATGGACGAAATGACCCCAATGGTTCCTTCTGATAAAATGGATCAAAAGATGCCTGAGTCTTACTCAAAGCCGCCTCCAGTGAAACAGGGTCTAATTACAGAAAACAGAGCATGTCTGTCTGCTCCTTCGGTGTTCAGTGTGCGTGCTGCCTCCAGCGTTCCCTTTCCCCTCCGGTGGGGGGACTGGAATTCTGATAAAGTGTGGAAGGATCAGGTGACATGTGCACTGGCAGGGGCTGGGTCAAGGTGGGGGAGGATGGGAACATTGAGGTCCCTTGAGAAAAGACAGCTGTGTGTCACTCAGAGCCCTTCGGGCCCCAGAGGACCTCTCCCCTGAGAGGGGTGATGACAGCAGCCTGACAGTCCTAAGTTCACTTGATTCTTATGAATATTCCCAGGAGGCAGCAGGACAAGGAAGGGGCAATTCTTCACTCCACTGGGCCACAGGAAGCCCCCAAATAGTGGGTGACTCACCCAAGGTCCTGTGGTGGGTTTGGCACAGTTAGGGTGTGGAGCTGGGTCTCGTGACTGTGGACGCTGCTCTCTTCCCAGTCTCCGTGGGCCGGGTGCATGAACTAGAGTTCACTCTCCTCCCTGGGTGCCTTGAATGCCCCGGTTGCCCCTCCTACCCTGCCTTCTCCTTGCAGACTTCCTGCGCCAGCGTCTCTAGATGTGGCCCTTACCCTCCCTCCAGCGTCGCCTGGTGCTGCCCACGCCTCATCCCCAGTGCCCCAACTGCCTGCTGGTCTTGCAGGTCCAGAAAGGGCCTCACTCCTTCCTGCCGCAGAGCCTTTGCACGTGCTGTCAGGTGCCCAGGGTAGGCGTTGGGGGCTTCAGCCTCCCCCATGATCTCTATCAGCATCCCCCCTACTGTCACCTCCACATGAGTCCACAGACTTAAAATAAAGCCCCTTCACCTCCCTTCCAATGAGATGGCAACTCTAAGTCCCTCCTGGAGAGAAATTCTGGAGCTGCCCTGGAACTCCGGGCTCTAACCCAGCCCATGTTTCCAGGGCTCGTGGATGCGAGGTCATGCTGGGGGAAGCGCCTGGAAGAGGACTCTGCAGTCTCCTAGGCTGGCTTCCTCTCGCTGTTCGGATGTCCTTCTTTCTATCTGAAGGCTCCAGGCCTTGGTGCGGGCTGCTGCTTAGGAGGCGGACGACCCCTTCCCCTCGGCCACGAGCAACGGCCACTGCCACCACCCCTGGTACCCTGCAAAAGTAGTTGAGACTGCCTTGCTGGAACCACCCCCAGGCTCCCAGCTGAGTGAGCAGTGAGGGAGAAAGAGGGGACGGGAGAAAAGAGGGTGCTTAAAAAGCTGGAAATACAGTTCTTCACCTTGACCGAGTTCCCTCCCCACTTCAGACCTGTCCAAACAAAATAATGGCTCTCAGTTCTTCCCTTCCAGAAATGCAGCAATTGGATTTCTGCAGAGAGCTCTTAAACGCTGCAGTCACCATCATGACCATCACTAGTGCTAAGGGAGACCCTCCCCCTCCTCCTCCCACCCCCTTCCCGCCCTCTGAGTCGCTGAGTGATCAGAGCAGCGGCCCCTGGTGCTTGCGCAGGGCGAGAGATGAACACTCATTGCATCTCACAGTAGTCCTAAGTACAGGCTGCGAGGCCAGACTGCAGAGGGCGAGTCCTGGCTCTGCCACTTAGCAGCTGTGTGACCTTGGGCAAGTTACTTAACCTCTCTGTGCCTCATCTCTAAAATGGGAACAGAAATAGTATTCACCTCATACAACTATTGTGAATATTGCATGAGTTCACACATGTAAAAAGAAAACTTAGAGCGATGTCTGGGACACAATAAGGGCTCATACACGTTAGCTGTTGTTTTCATCTCTACTTTGCAGATAAGGAAACAGATAAAAACAGCCAGTGCTTATTTAGTGCCTACCACGTACTAGACAGTGCACATATGTCGTCGGGGTCAAGGAGTCCAGGACGGGCCGCCGCCGAGACTCCGGCATGTGTCACACCTGAGCAATCTGCTCACATCCCTCTTCTGGAGTCGGCCACAGCACCGGCCACTGGTCTACGTGGGGGCTAAAGAGCAGTACGCTGGGGAAAAACTTAAACTGTGTCCACAGCTGGGCTACAGACGGTTGTTAAATAGGGGGTTCCCGATAGAGAAATTGTCACAAAGAAAGAATAGGGCTGACAGAACAAGCCAGACTCCACAACAGGGCTGGAGGGTCAGAGGAAGAAACCCTCCAGGTTGGCACTTGACCTTGGCTGACCCGGCGATCCTGGGGAGTAGAAGGGCTGTGTCCGAGCTGCAAGAGCTGTCTCAAGAGCCAGCTCACCAAACCCAACACTTCAAGGCGCAAGCAACTCTGTTGTGAGAATCGGCCCCTCCAGTGACCACATCACCCAGGGAGGGACTGTCCCCATTCTCTCTTTGGAAGAGACTGCTGGGCTGCTGAGGCTGCAGAAGACCGAAACCCTGATGGATGGGCACATCAGCGGGAGCAGCAGGGCTCGGGTGTCAGAGGCCACACAGAGCCATCTCGGGCAGGGGTGCTGCCAGGGGAACTTAAGACACTGAAACTAGGAGCAAGTGGCAGCCCAGACCGGTGTGAGGGCATAAAAGTTGGCTTTAGGTTCCTCCTGGAACACATGCTTCGGTGAAGCAGATTTGGGGGAGACTAGATTTCCTGCAACAGCAGGTAGGTGTTTGGAGCTAATGAGATTCACGTGTTGAGATGATGGTGTTGATAATGACAACAACAGTGACAACAGGAAGCACATATTGACGCTTACAATGTGCCCAGCTCTATTTTAAATGTTTTGGTGTTTTAGAAACAGGGTCTCACTCTGTCACCCAGGCTGGAGTGTCCTCATAGCTCACTGCAGCCTCGGACTCCTGGGCTCAAGCGATCCTCCTGCCTCAGCCTCCCCAGTAGCTGGGATGACAGGCACACGCCACCATGCCTGGTCTCGCTCTGTTGCCCAGGCTGGTCTCAAGCTCTTGGCCTCAAGAGATCCCCACACCTTGGCTTCCCAAAGTGCTGGGATTACAGGAGTGAGCCACTGTTCCCAGCACTTATTTTAAGTGTGTAACACCAATTTATTTACTCAATACTTAAAACAACCCTATGAGAGGATTATTCTTATTCCCATTTAACAGATGGGAAAACTGAGATAAAGAGAGGTAACCTAACTTGCCCAAGATCACACAGGTGGAAAGTGGAAGATGCAGGGTTTCAACCCAACAGTCTACTCCACACCCTTTGCCATATGCCTTGCCAGTTAAGATCGAGTGTCCTCATTCCTTAACCATAGGCTGGACAAGGTTGTAGACCCTTGGCTCCTAATAACCATAACTACCTTATGAAGTCAGTGTTTGTCCCCACGTCACAGCTGAGAAAACTAAGGCTCAAAAAATGCAAATGACTTGCCCAACCAGCTGGGAAGTGCCAGAGCCAGGATTCACGCCCTGGTCTGTGGGGGCTCTAACACTCACCTGCCTCTGGGGAGTGTTATGACCTGCCCAAGGCCACGAGGCTGACTTCCGTCTCTTCCACGCTGCTGTAAACCTCGCCGCAGTCTTCCCTGCACAATAGCACGGTTCATCTCCCATTTCCCCAAAGGGCTTTTCCTGGTGATTCCAAATTCTAGATTCTAGCCAGACACGTCGTCCATCTAAGAAGAACAGATGTTCTGCAGGGGGCCCCCAAAGAGGGAAAGGGAATTGGGGCTGGGATCAGAGGATCTTCCCAGAGAATTCAAGAAGCCGAAACAATCAACTCCCTTGTGTGTGGGCGTGTAAACTGCAGCCTGAGGAACTCTGTTTACCTGGGCGAGCCGCGTGTCCCAGGTCAGCTCACCCACCCACCTGTGGGCCAGGCTTTCCAGCCTGCCTGAAATGACCACCTAGGGGGCCATGTGCTTGCACCTGGTGACACTTCTGTCGCCCCCTACTGGCAGGGAGCATACATAAAGGGCACAGCCTGTGTGTGTTCCTTCTAGTGTAGTTGGGTCTCTGGGGGGAAAAGAGGATCCAGCAAAGCTCCGTCAAACCCTCTTTGGCACGCGTTTGTTGACTACGTACTATATGCCCCACACTCTGCTAGGCCTTGGGGCATAAAGTGCTCTGGACACCATCGCTGCCCACAAGACTCTGCAAGTGTGTTGGGGACCCAGGCGCGTAAGGAGATGATGGTATAGAAGAGGGCGAGTGGCCCACAGCAGTGTGCCAAAGAATCCTGGGACCGGAGCCTTCGTGGGGGTGAGGATAAGAAAGCTTCCGGAGGCCCTGCGCCGTGGCTCACGCCTGTAATCCTAGCACTCTGGGGGGCCGAGGCTGAGTAGACTGAGCTCGTTTGAGCTCAGGAGTTCGAGACAAGCCTGAGCAAGAGCGAGACCCGTCTCTACTAAAAATAGAAAGAAATTAATTGGCCAACTAAAAATACATAGAAAAAGTTAGCCGGGCATGGTGGCGCATGCCTATAGTCCCAGCTACTCGGGAGGCTGAGGCAGGAGGATCGCTTGAGCCCAGGAGTTTGAGGTTGCTGTGAGCGAGGCTGACGCCACGGCACTCTAGCCCGGGCAACAGAGTGAGACTC
>CAUYPO010148131.1:0-25000 GCA_963574435.1 Cheirogaleus major
TTTGCGCAATGGAAGCCCTACCCCGAAAATAAGACCTAGTGATGGGCGTGGCTATGCAGCGCATCTGCACAACCCATGCATTTCGTGGCGGAGCGGTCAAGAAGACGAGCAGCCCTTCTCATCTACCCCATGAGAGCTCTATTGCTCAACAGGAGAGATTGGGGCCAATGGTTCTAAAGGAAATAGAAATTCAGGATGAAATTCAGGGTTTGGAGAGTGATGATGATGTTCCAGAAGAAGACTTAACTATATTTGAATAAATGTAGATTGTTGTACCATACTTAAAAACAATAACACATCCCCTGAAAATAAGCCCTAGGGTGTCTTCTTGAGGAAAAATAAATGTAAGACCCTGTCTTATTTTCGGGTAAACATGATATATGTGTTGTATTTAGTTCAGGGACAGACACAAAGCAAGTTCTCAGCAGATGTGAGCTAGTTTTTATGACATCAATTCATCATTGAACAGGCAATGAAATGCATGCATAAGCGAAAGCCGAGGTTCATGTTGTGCATGTTCCCCAAATGGTTTGAAAGCTCCATCGCAATCCTCTGCATTAGGCATGGGAAGCAGAGACGAGCAGCACGTCTGGACTCTCTGGATCTCTTGGGGGTAATTTATATTTCCTTGGCTCTTGGCCAGATGAACCCCAGTGTGGTACACTTCTGTATTATTTGAGATAACATGAAGCCACTGCATCAGTCTGATATTTTCTAGTTTGGAGGATGCTGGCAGCATTAATAGGAACGAAAAACTCATTTCATTAACCTATGTAAGAAACTGCTCAGCTGTTGGCTATTAGGATTTCTCAGGTCTGCACGGGAAGAGGGAGAGCAGAGGAGGTTTAACTGGCTACTGAGTACACAGGAAAGCTCTGATCAGGGCAGAAACAAATCATGTGGCAGTACCGGAAAACTGCTACATGCTCAATGTATAGGATTCGACTAGTAAATTTTTTAAAAAAAAGACTGTTGGAAGTTTTTGTGGAGAATGATGTTCTAACTAGAAGGGCAGGGCTCAAATCAGTGCGTGTCACATGGTCACTGTGGGAAACCCTGGGTGAACCTCAAAGAGTACCTGATGCTGATAGAAAAGTTCATTTATACAGTATCACTCTCGTGAAGAATTCCAAATTCTCTGTTTATCCAAGACAATTAATGCTCTTTAAAATTTCCCACTGAACTGGCTACAGAATCCCAAAGCTCTAATGTGGCACACAGGTACTTCATTGTCTGACCCCACCCACCTTTCCAGCTTCATTTCTCTTATTGACTTTGCTTAGGTCATGTTAGTTTTCTTTTGGTTCTTTCTATGGGCCAAGCTCCTTTTTGCTTCAGGGCCTTGGCAATTGCAGTTCCATCTCCCAGCAATGCTTTTCCTTCCCTTTTTCCTGAGCAATGCCTACTCATCCTTTGGGACCCAGGTGGAAAGTTACTTTTGAACCCTCCCATCTAATTCATCTACCCCACCATCATCTCACTTTCCCATCATGATCCTTATAAAGATTTCAAATAATTCTACTCTATTTAAAATGTGGGAGTTGGAGTGTCACACCTAGCTTAGCAATAAGAAAAAGCTAGGTAATCTATAAACTCATAACTTTTCTTGAATCTGACTAGCTTGAAATCTAAAGAAAGCCGGGGGCTTTTAAGAATAGATAGGGCTGTGAATATTGGCTTACCTTGGGGATGACATGGGGAAAAATAGGGATGCTATAGAAGATGGCAAGATTTCAGCTAAAATGCTTAATGAACTGCCAAAGGTTGTACAAGAGAATAGAACCATTGTTTGTCCAGATACAAAGGAAGTTTGTATCCAATCACAAGTTATTCTATGTAGACCTCACTGTGTACTCATGAAAAATATGGAGGCAGAGCAAGAGACCATGGAAAATTTGCCTAAGGATGCAGGATTTAGGGAAGAGAGCTGCTACTGCTTCAAGGAAAGCAGGAAGCCCTTCCTACATCCGTCTCCCCTGCCTTTATGGGACAAAAGCCTTAAACTAATGCTCTGTCACCACAAGGGCACAGGTAGAGGTCAGGGAGGAAATAGAAAAACAAAACCTCTACCCCTGGAAAAGGGCCAGAAAATCATTCTGGGATCAGACAATTAGTAACTTCCTACTGCTGGGAGAGAAAGGCTCAATATCTTTAAGACTGATTGGCACAGAGCCTGCCTAAGGCTGAGGTTGAACCCAAACAACAGAGAACGTATTATCCCCCACACCTCCCAAAAATATCAAGTAACAAGAAAGAAAAGTCCAATGCTAGGGAATGCAAGGAGCATGGAGAGAGACCATATTTTAAGGCACAGGCCCACAAGGAAACACTAAACCTGAAGATGGAACAGGAGCATTGAGAAAAACACTTTGGTAACCTCATAGAGACCTAACCATAGAGGTGATACACTGAAGATAACCACAGAAGAACAAAACCCAAATCAAGCTAAACTCCTGATTATATTGACTCAATTCTCCCTCACCCAAACAAAACCAAAGGCACAGTAGTAGAAGATACATGTCCATTTCCAGGCATAAATATTTTTCTACATATGATGCCCAGATTTTCACCAAAAGTTATAGCTTTTGGCACATGACAAAGCAAGAAACAAAATCCCACTGTGAAAAGGCAAAGAAACATGGTGCCAGAGATGAAGGATGCTTCCAACAAGCTCATCAATAGATTTGAAGATAGGTCAAAAGAAATTACCTAAAGTGAAACACTAAGAGAAAAAATTTGGAGGAGGGAGAACAGAGAGTCTAAATACTATGGAGGAAAATATCAAATATCTAACACACATATAATTGAAATCCCATAAGAAGAGGAGAAAGAGAGAATGGGTCAGAAAAAATATTTGCAGAGATAATGACCAAGAATTTTTCAAAAATGATGAGTCATCAAAACACATATCCCCAAAACTCTGAGAATACCAGGATAAACATCTAAAAAAAATATATCCAGAGACATCATACCTAAAACCAAAGATAAAAAGAAAATCGTGGAGGCAGCTGAAGAGAAAAGGAATATTGCCTACACAGGAACAAGAATAGGAATCACAGCAGATTTGTTGCCAGAAATGTTGAAAGCTAAAAGCAATAGAGTGACAATATTTAAATGTTAAGAGGAAAAAACTGTTAACTCAGAACTCTGCATGCAGTTAAAATATCTTTTAACAAATGTAAGAAAAATAGTTTTCTCAAAATATCTTTTAACAAATGTAAGAAAAATAAAGAGTTTCCACAACAAACAAACAACACCAACAACTACAAAAATGAAAGAATTCATTACCAGTAGACTTTCATGCATAAGAATTGTTAAAGGAAGTCCTTCAGGTAGAATGAATATGATACCAGATATAAAATTGAAGCTACACAAAGAAATAAACAATATGAATATGGGAAGAAGGTATATAAAAAATTATTTTTCTTATTTTTAACCACTACAAAATACAGTTGACTATCTGAAGCAAAAATAAAATCAATGAATTATATATTTATAGCAAATAGAAGATGAACGAGCCTAATAGGGAGTATATTCTCATAAGATTCTTACATTGCACATGAAATAGTATATTTCTAGGTATATTCTGATTAATTGAAGGTGTATATTATAAATCTAGGGTAACCTCTAAGCTTTTTTTAGAAAAGAGGTATAAATATTATGCTAATAGAGAAGTTAAAGTGGAATCATAAATAATGGTAAACTAATCCATATTAAGGCAGAAAAAGAGGAACAAAGACCAAATGGAACAATCAGAGGCAAAAGCAAGATGATAGATTTAAACCGAACCATATCAATATCATATTAAATATAAATGGTCTAAATATGAAGGCAAAGACAGAGACTATTAGATTAGATTTAAAAGACTGCCTATAAGAAATATACTTTAAATATAAAAACATAGAGATAGGTTAAAAATAAAAGGATAGAAAAAGATATTATCAGGGATATACTAGAGCAAACTTATACTGGCTCACAAAATCATATTGTTAGCATCTTTTCCTAACTCTGTGTTTGATGATGTCACATTGGTAATTTGAAATCAGCCATGGTGGAGTAACTTACATCATGAAAATCAGTAAAATCTACAAATCAGGGCTTTTTTCTTTTTTACCAGAGAACTAGATGTTAAAAATTGACCAGCACACTACTGGATATACCATGCAAACACTAACCAAAAGACAGCTAAAGTGGCTATATTAATATCAAAACAGACTCTAGAACAAGGAACAAGAAGGACATTATATAACGATAAAGGGGACTATTTGCCAAAAAGATGTAACAGTCCTAAACCTGTACACGTCTTGTAACAGACTATCAAAGTATATGAAATAAAACTGAAATGCAAGGAAAAATAGACAAATCCATAATTATGGTTGGAAATATTAACACGCATATATTAGTAACTGACATAAGAGATAGGAAGAAAATTGATAAGGGTATATAGAAGACCTAAGCAACACTATAAAACAACTTGACCTATTTGACATTTAAAGACCAAGCGACCAAATAAGAGAATGCACATTTTTGCAAGTGTACATGTAATATTCACCAATATAGACCATATCTTGGCTATAAAACAAACTTTTCCAATAAAAAACAGAGAAATCATACAAGATATTTTCTCCGATCACCACAGAATTAAACTGAACATCAATAATATAAAGATATATGAAAAAATCCCCAAATGTTGGAAATATTTTTAAATGAATTACAATGAAAACATAATATATCAAAATTCATGGGGTACAGCTAAAGCTAGACTTAACGTTTATATTTGGAAAAGAAGACAGGGATCAAATAAATTATCTAAACTTCCACTGTAAGAAACTAGAATAAAAAGAACAACTCAATAAAAGAACAACAAATCCAAAATAAGCACAAGAAAAGAAGTAATAGAGATAAGAGAAGAAGTCAATAAACTAGAAAATATAAAAATAATAAAGAAAATCAATAAAGCTAAAAGCTGGTTCTTTAAAAATTTGATAAACCTCTAGTCTGAATGACCAGGAAAACCAGAGAGAAGACACAGGTGACCAATTCAGGACTGAAAGAGGGCACAGCACTGCAGAATCTACACGCACCAAGAGGATAATAAGGGGATATTACAAATGCTGCATGCCCAAATATTTCAGAAGTTAGATGAACTAGGCAAATTCCTTGAAAGATATAAGCTACCAAATCTTAATTAAGATTCACTTACTTCTTTTTACTTGAGAAGAAATAAACAGCATAGTCCTGTGTCTACTAAAGAAATTGAATTCATAGTCAAAAGCTTCCCTGCAAAGAAAATGCTAGGCCCAAATATCTTCACTGGATAATTTCACAAAATGTACATAGAAATAATACCAATCCTGCAAACATTTTTCTAGAATATAGAAAGGGAGGGAACACTTCCCAACTTATATCACTCTAATACCAAAATGATGCAAAGCTGTTAACAAGGAAATAAAACCACAGACAAATATTCCTCACGAACCCACATGTAAATACTATGAGCAAGATATTAGTAAACTTTAGCATTACATGAAAAGGCTACTACATCATGACCACCGGGGCCTATTCTGGGATGTAAAGCCTCTCCAATCAATTGGTGTGTTTCAACAGACTGCAGGACAGAAACCACATGATTATCTCAATAGATTCAGAAAAGCTTTTGGACAAAATTCAACATACATTTATGATTAAAAAAACCTCAACAAATTGGAGATAGAAGGGAACTTCCTCAACTTGAGAAAGACAACCACAAAAACCTTATAGCTGACATCATAATTTAAAATTTCTGCTTTAAAAAAAATAAAAGACTCTTTTAAGGTAATGGACAAGCCACTGACTGGGAGAAAATATTTTCAAAATACATATCTGATAGAGGAATTCTACCTAGAATATATAAAGAACTTCCAAAACTTAATAATAAAAAATCCAATAAGTTAATAGGCAAATAATTTGAAGGATTCACAGATATATGGATGGTGAATAGGCCAATGAAAAGATGCTTAACACCATTAGTCATTAGTGAATTGCAAATTAAAACCACTACCTCTGCACCAGAGTGGCTAACAACAGCAACAACAGCAGCAGCAGCAGCAGCAGCAGCAACAGGACAATACCAAGTCTTGGCGAGGATGCAGAGCCTTGGCTCTTGCATACGTTGCTTGTGGGAATGTAAAATGGCCCAGCCACTCTGGAAAACAATTTGGCAGTTTTATAGAAAGTTAAATATACATTTAACAAATGATCCAGCAATCCCACTTCTGAGTAATTATTCCAGAGAAGTGGAAACTTAAATTTGTCCAAAAAACTGTGCGCAAATGTTTACAGTGGCTTTATTCATAATTATGTAAAACTGGAAACAACTAAAATGCCCTTCAGCTGATGAACAGATGAGCACATGTATGTACATACATGTATCTGTCCAATAGTGTTCTACTCAGCAATAGAAAGGAACACGATACTGATATACACAACATGAATGCATCTCAAATACATTAGTCTAAGTGAAAAAAGTCAGATTCAGGCCAGGCATGTGGCTCACGCCTATAATCCTAGCACTCTGGGAGGCCGAGGCAGGAGGATCACTTGAAGTCAGGAGTTCAAGACCAGCCTGAGCAAGAGTGAGGCCCCCTCTCCACTAAAAATAGAAAAAAATTAGCCAGGCAACTAAAAATAGAAAAAATTGGCCAATTGTGGCACATGCCTGTAGCCCCAGCTACTCGGGAGGCTGAGGCAGGAGGATGGCTTGAGCCCAGGAGCTTGAGGTTGCTGTGAGCTAGGCTGACGCCATGGCACTCTAGCCTGGGCAATACAGCGAGACTCTATCTCAAAAAAACAAGTCAGATTCAAAAGGCTGTATCCAATATGATTTCATTTGTATGACTCTTTGGAGTAGGCAAAATCATAAGGTGAGAAAATGCGTCACTGACTGTCAGGCACTGGGAAGGAGGGGATTTGGGGGAGTAGTGGCGAAGTAACTCTCCGTGCCTTTACTGTGGTGGTGTTTACAAGACTGCATTTGCCTGGATTCATAGAGCTACACACTAAAATAACACATTTTAAATATGAAAGTTATTCATCAAAAATAAGCATCTCAAACTACATATTTGTCAGTTTGGTGATTTTTCGTGACTGATTTTTAGTGACCGATTTTTAGTGATTTTTAGTGTTCTTCACGAATGCTCAAAGCAATGAGGGCAGGAATACTGTTTCATTCACAGATGCGTTTCAGCTCACAGAACACTACCTAGAACACAGAAGGTGCTCAGTAAATCTCTGCTGAATGAATGAGTGAATGAATGGCTCGCAGAAAAGATAACGGGGGCAGTGCAGCCTCACTGCCTGGGGCTGAGTGCTGGCTCTACCACTCTCTCAGGACGTTTGTGGGCCGCAAACTTCACTGTCCTTAGCCCCTGTCATTTCTGCGAGGAGTGCCCGGGATCACACGCAGGCCCTGTCACCGCCTGCGTGCCACTGTGGCATCCCTGGGGAACAGGGCTGAGCTCTGGCGAGTGCCGGCCGTGCTCCAGCTCCTCACCTCCCTGGTGCACCTTCTATCCCCTGGCCCTCCCGGCCTCTTTCCCCCACTTGTCTGTGAGTCCATACGGCAGGGGAATGTCAGATTTGGCTTTGGGGTCCCAATGCTTAGCATATACCAAATAATCACTAATTAATAATGATAACAATGACAACAACGTATCAGCTACCAGTTTCAGGTATTTACCGCTTAGCACGATGCTATGTGCGTTCGCACTACTTGATAAATCCCCACAGACAACCTACTGAGGCATACTGCACAAACCATGAATCCCATTTCTCGGATGAGGAAACTGAGAGGTCGGGCGGTTTGGCAGTCAATGTTTCTGGAGTGCTCATCATGCTGAGCACTTTATGTGCATTATGTCTGGCAATGAGACTCACCCAAGTCGGTGCAGCCACTACGTGGAAGACACTCAGGTTGCTCCATGCGGACGCCCACACGTCACCTGGACCCATCCCTGGCGAGCCTGGCCCCTAATGCTTCCCTGCTACCCATTCGTCTCTCCAAGGTCAGCCGTGAGGCTCTGGTCCCAGAGTCTGATCATGACAGTCTCCAGCACTGAACTTTCCTCTGGTTCCCTAGGCTGTCACCTTGCACTCAAGACCCCCACTCCTTGGCCTGACCCATTTCTCCCTCCCCACCTCCTTTTGTTCTACACGCCGTAGAAAACGGAACTGCTCTGTTGTCCGCGCACACAGTGCTGTTTCACCCTCTGCCTTTGCCCTGGCTGCTCCCTCTGCCTGAATGTCCTCTTCCTGTTGTTACCAGACAGAGCACACCCTGGAAGTCTAACTCAGATTGCCCCCTTCTCCAGGAGTCTGCCTCAAAACTGTCAAAAGAGAGTTCATCTCCCTCTCTTCGTGCCAGCACCTGCCCCTCCCTGCAGCTGCGCCGCCACCCACCTCAGCGGGATCCGCACACAGCCACGCGCACCCGCCTGTCTGCCTGCCAGGTACTGAGCTCCTGGGCACAGGGCTTCGTTGCCCGCTGCAGCCCCAGTGCCTAACCCTGAGCCCTGCGCCTCCCAGACGCCCTGTAAATGTTTGCGGGCAAACGCCATGCTCTTCATTTCATCTCAAACTGATACCCTCTGAAGCCGGGGGCGGGGGGCTGCTGGAACATTTCTGACTCTAATCTGGCACATTTTAGAAAGATTTTTTTCCCCTCCAATTGTGAATTCCATCTGCCCTTTTAATTGATGAAAATTCAGTTCTATGCAAATCTTTCTTCTGGGATCATCCTTTGTGAGCCACCTTTGGGAGCTTACTCATCAGACCATTCCCTGAATCCATGTTTGGAACCTTCTGGGAACTTGTTATTGGGTCTTTGAACTGAGTAGCTCAAGTGAATGAAATTGACAAACCTGCCACTTGGCATTAGGAGTTTACAGCCCTGGGAACGGCAGGGTTTGACTTTGTTGAAAGAGCTCCCTTAACCCCACCTTCCCCTCTGAACTCCCATGCCTAGTACGGTTCCCCTACAGTAATAGGTAATCGATGAAAACGCATCTACTGGGAAAATCAGTTGTGTCCTCTACAGCTTGCAAACGTCTCTCCTGCACATTTGTTCACTAATTCAGGCCCGAAACGTCTCTAATTAGGACATCAGAGACTCTGACTGTTACGTGTAGCTGGGACAGTAGACAGATTTCTTGGTCTGAGAAATACGGCTTTACGATACAGGAGCTCAGTGTCAGAAAGCAGCTTGGCGCTGTGGCGAAAGCGTGGACTTCAGCTCCAAAGAGACTTGGCTTCAAATTCTGGCTCCTTCACATACCAGCTGTGTGACCCTGGGCAGCCTAATTAACCTCTCTGGACCTCAGGTTCCTCATACATAAAACAGAAGAGATGTCAAAACTTCTCACGAATCTCTGAGGATGGAATGAAGACAGTCAGGATGGATGAAGACAGTCAGGCAGCAGGGTCCCCATCCATGTCGGGTGTCTTGTCCGTTTTGAAGGTGGGTTGCCGTGGAGAGTGGCCAGTGGGTCGCCACTGCTCTGCTTTCTGCAGAGCTGGGACAAAGCTGCCAGGGCGCTGGGGGCAGGGAGCGCGGCTGAGGGAGCCGGTGTGTCTCCGAGGCGGTGCCCGGGTCTGGCAGGCATGGCGTCAAGAACAGGGCAGATGGGGCAAAGCTGGCATAAAACTGCCTTGAATTTCCCCAGGATCCACATTCCTTGAGATCAGTTTGCTTTTTGGAAACATTTTGCAGGCAGCTGGAACTGATTCATAGGCTCACAGTGGAAGCTCCAGGTGGGCGCTCCCTCAGGGGATGTCTCCCTCCTTCCCCCCCCCCCCCCCCCCCGCAGCCGCTCTCCCAGGCATCCCGCCCACCCCCGCGGCTTCGCAGCTGCCCTCCACGCCGGGGAGCACCCGGGTGGTCTGAGCCCCACAGGCACCTCACGTCCAAGCTCTGCCTCTCAAGGGGACTATTTTCAAGTGAACAGATTCACTTGTATGTGTATCTGCTGGTATTAATATTTTTGCTGAAGGGCCATCCCTGTCACGGAGGCTAGGCTAGAAGTACTTCACGGCTCAGTTTTTGGAGCCACACTGACCTGGGTCTGACTGTCACCAACAACGTCAACTTAGCAAGTCACCCAACCTCTCTAAGCCCCAGTTCCCTTAACGCTAAAATGGAATGAAGAAGTGTGTGTGCCTCGCGTCTGTGGGCGTGGAGCGAGCTGTGGGGGGAGGCGCTTAGCGCAGCACCTGGCCCAGACTGACCACCCGAAAGCAGCTTGTCTGTTGTTTTTACCATCACAGGCATTTATTGCCAAGCTTCATTTATTTAATTCATTTAATAAGTTAAAGATTAATGACATAAATAGTGGATTCTGGGGAGACGATGGCATAGATTTGAATCTCCACAAATCTGCACAGAAAAACAGAGTAGAGAGATAGCTAAACCAAAAGCCCACAGACGCATTTACTACGAAACTGAGTTGTCCCCTCACCCCAAATGCAAGTGGGTGGGAAAAAAGACCAGGGACACCAGGGACAAGACCTCTGCGACAGTGATTTTTAGCCAGGAAGAAACAAGAGAAGCAACAAAGCAGCATCTTGTGGACCAGAGAGCAAAGATCTCCCAAACAGCCAACAGCTGTTCACCAGGAAGCAGAAGCGCAGCTGACCAGCCTGAGATCCGGTGGACACTGCATGGGGCTGCCTGACACAGCCCTGGGGGTGCGGAGGCCCCGTCCACCTCTGGAGGAGGCAGAGCTGGCTGGGACGCCAAAACCCTTCCACCCATCCGGCCACAGCTCCTGCCTGAAAGAGCCCCGAAGAAAACCGCGTGCAGTAGAGCCAAAAGGGAGCGGGACGGGGCGCCGCAGACGAAGGAGGGAGAAGGTCCCGACAGGTGAGGGAGAGCAGAACCAGCAGCCTCGGGGAGCACGCTGCCTCCGAGTTCCACACTCCACCCAAACAGCGTGGAGAAAGCTCTGCTCGGTTAGGAAAGCTATCCCGAACCATACCGTCCTCTAAAAGTTCAAGAAAACAAATTTCACATACAAATGAGCAACATAAACGTGTCAAAGTCAAATTCCATACAAAGGTGTTGCAAGACATAGGAGAATGAAGAGCAGAACACCACGATGGCAGTGAAAACACACCAGAAAGAAGGGCCAGTAAAACAGATCAAAACTGTAACCTACTGTGTCAAGGGTTAAAAGACACTAGGGTGGGTTGTTTCTCGAATGGCCTTCTGGAGTCCGTGCCCCACGTGGCTCCCTCCCACGAGGTGGCCGTGTGGCTTGCCCGGGCTGACCGAACATCAGGAAGCGTGAGCAGGCAGTCTTGGCGAGCATGGGGGGCTGGCTATCCCCTCTCGAAACTGTGAAACTAGGGGCTTACTCTGGCACCTTGTTGGTGGAAGACCAAGCAGAGAGAGGCCTGTCCATCCCAGCGGTGCCAGCTGAGCCCAGCCCCGCGGACCTGCCAGCTGGAAGCAGCTGCCTCTGGGCCCAGCCCAGGCCGTTAGAAGAGCCGCCTGCCAACCCACAGAACTGCGAGAGACGGTGCACTGCCGCTGCCTAGGCCACTGAGCTTTTGACATGGTCTGTTACACAGAAACTGACAGACAGTGTAGGCGTTCAGAATTAATAATGAATAAAGACATTAAGAACATTATACAAGACATAAAAGAACAACATAACTTAGAATAAAAATTTCAGAAATCAAGCTAGAGAGCTCAGGAAAAAATTATAAAGAGAAAATTACTTCAGAAGTGAAGACTTCACTAGAAAACACACAAAGCAAATAAGCACAACAGATGTCGCCTTAAGGGAAAGAAAGATGAGGAGGAGGACATTTTTAAAGAAGTGAAGGAAGAGGTAATAAAGATCTGAGAGAAAGTGACAAACGTTGGTCGAGGTTTGGTCCAGAAGGTCCAACATTCAGAAAACAGGCATCCTTGACAAAGAAATCGGATGCTGGACACTAGCATGTCTACTGAAAATGATGAGACTTCCACAAAAATTCCTGAGGAAAACCATCGCCTTGGAGGCGCCCTGTGTAACTGAGCACATAGACCCAGAATGGCCAGGACTGCGCTAGATTCCGGCAACACTACTGGGCTTCAGTGGGAAAGAAGACACTTGCTTTATTTGCCCCGCCCCACACCCAAGCCGAGGCTTTCTGGCTGGGCAGGCGTTCTCACAAAACCCAGAGAGGGAAGGGTGTTCCCCGCAGGGGAGACGGTCTGGAAAAGGCCCGAGCTTTGCGGGTGCGTGGCATATGCTGGGGATCGGTGGGCCCGGGGGTGGGGCAGGAGGAGGGTGTGTGACCGGGTGGCAGATGCCACAGGAGGGGGACGCCGAGTCTCAGGCACTGGTCTGACTGCACCAAGGGACAGGGCCTGGAACACTCACCCATGTAGGGCTTGGTGCCAGCCATGGAGGAAGCCTTCTCTGCTCCCGTCACCACAGTCGCGACGTTGAAGTCTGTGACGTGAACGTGTCCTGTAAATAGACACAGAACTCCAGTTAGCGAGAGCTGCAGGGAGCTCCATCATTTAAATCTGTAGTCTGCCAGGTGGGGTACAGGCAGAAAATATTTGAACTTCTATTTGTAATATTCTATCTGATACTTTTAAACGTCTATTTTGTGTGCATGTTAGAACGTGAATTCATTTGGTAATACATGCATATTATTTGTAAATAAGAATATTTATATTGAGGGGTGGGATAAAAGCATTGTATGGATTAAAAGTTTAGAGATATTGATGCACAGAATGATAGCTCCTGGTACATGAATGAGACAGGTTGGTCCAGGCTCCCTCTGTCGGAAAAATTGTGGGTGGGCTATGGCTGGGAGAGGGGTGGGCAAAGAGGGTTCTCTTGCCCAGAGGATACTGCCTGTTCTGCTGCTTGTCTGCCGTTGTCAGCGGGGCCCTTAGTACTGTACTGGATGAATTTAGTAGGTAGGGGTCTGGAAGGTTGAGACCACGTACCATCCAGCCTGCAGTGATGGCAGCAGATGGTACCTGCGTAGGCTGGGTGCAGCTACAATGTGGGTGTTCAAGAAACAGGGCAAGGAAGGAAGAAGGAGAAGAAGGAAGGAAGTGGGTAGGGAGGGAGGAAACACCTGAAGGGTCAGTACTTGCTCTCTGGGGAACTTGGCACATAAAAGAGACCAGCTCTGAGAGCCATGATTGATAGATATAAATGCAATTACATTTCTGTTTGTCTGTCATCACATCATGTATGGACAGCTGATTATGTTTTCATCAAATCTGAGAGTGGTATTTGGGATATGGAATGTAAATACATAGGTGGGTGGCATATGCAAAACTCACTTTGGGGGGACTTGGGGGGCACCTCCAAGATGTGGGAGACTCCTTCTGGAGCAGGCGCACTGAGACCTGCAGAGAGGCCCATGGGACTGCCCATGGGAGAGGCGTGCCTGACATGATCAGCCACAGTGCCCACAAATCCACCAAGGTTTCACTTAACAACCCTCCCGTCTCAGGCTGCACCACCAGCACCGGATGTGAACAAGCGGCTTGGCCAGGGGCGTGTGCATGGGCCCAGGCGAGACGCAGCGGTGAGGCGCTTACTGCAATCCTCGCAGGGTGCTTGCAGATGAAGCTAAGTCGCCCAGCCAGGCCTGTGGTGTGCAGTGTTCCCTCCCAGGTACTTTTCTGGGGACACGCTCAACCTGCCTCAGCCTCTGGGGTTTCCTCGGGCCTCTCCCTGTGGCTGGAACGGTGTCCCCCCGGGGCCATCGCAGTCCTGTCTGCAGAGAGGCGGTGTGGAGGAGTAGTTGGGTGCACACGCTCTGAGTCAGGCTGCCTTGGTTTGGCTCTCAGCTTTGCTGGGACTAGCTAGCTACATGACTTTGGACAAATAACTTAATCTCCCTGGGCCTCAGTTTCCTCATCGATGAAATGGGGATGATGATAACGAAATGCCCGTCTCAGAGGGTTGCTGTAGGAGCCAGGGAGTTGATGCACACGAAACGGTTAGAGTGATGCTGATGGGAGCACGGCCTGCCACGCCAGCCCCGCCGGCCGACCCACAGCCCCACAGCTGTGAGCTAACCGGAAGTTTCTCGTATACCATGGAAGTTATGTGGTCTCATGACCCAGCTCTGTTGTACGGACAGGAAATGGACACGAGCCCTCCCTCTCCACTACTGCCCCCGCCCCGGGCTCCAAGTGCAAGACGCGCTCAGCCCTTTCCCCTGTTCCCAAGATGTTGTGTCTCCCTTCAGCTCTATCTCGCCTCCATGCACGGTCTTCCGCTTTCGCTGATGACCAGAAACCCCAAATCTCCTCGCAGAATTAAAGTGCCCTAAGACACAAAACCCACCCCAAAGGGTCGGAGAGCACAGTAGATGCCGGGGTGCAAAGAAGCTGCGGGAGACACTTGGACTTTGTGTCACTGGCTGATCTTGAACATCACGACTAAAACGTCAAAGTATCTATTTAATTATGTTACATTTCCCCGGAAACAGAGCTGACCAGCACCTTGAGCTCTGAGGACACGCTGGCGGCCATCAGTGGCGAACCCTCGAGACAGACGCGGTTCACAGACGCGGGCGGACAGCACAGACGCACCCCCACTGGGGACACGCCGCCCTGCCCTCTGTGGGCAGCACCTGTCTCATGGTAAAGGGTTAGAAGGTGTAAGGTCAATAAATAAAAACCACAAAGGAAATTCCGACATGTTCCTCGGACAGCCATTTCTCTCTCCTTCCGTGACTCGGCCCACTGTGCCCGTGGCCTGTCACCCAGGCCTCTGTGCTGGCCCTCACCAGGCCGTCAGGATGCCACCATGGCACTGCCTCTGAGACAACACATGCCCATCTGCGGCCACAGGCCTCCTGTCCCCCAGCCCCCGAGCCTCATGGCCTCTCCCTGACCACACTGTGAGACCCACGAGTGCTAAGAGACCACGTTGGCTACCTCCATCGTCCTATTCCCAGAACCTAACACACAGCAGGTGCTCGAGGAGTATTTGCTGAGAGATGAAAGTGAGGTGGCCACAGATTCAGGCTCTGCTAGAAAAACCGATCAGCTTTTCTCCTCATGTTATAAAAAAGCAGGTAGGGGAGGGCCATGGGCACAGACGCCTCTCTTTCCCTTTCCTCCTAGGAGAGGAGACTTGTCTTTTGTGAGAAAGTTCCCTGCTCCTAAACTTCCCTGCTCCTTCTTATCTGCACTGCCTGAAAAGATGGAATATCAGCCATTTACCTCTTAGTATGAAAGAGTGCATTCAACACACCTGGTGGAGATGCCTTGATGGAGTGGGAGCTCAGGGGAGGAGGAGGCTGGGCGCAGGGGCACTTGGCAAGTGCGCAGGGTGCTGCCAAGCCAGAAGGCAGGGTTGGGACACAGTGCAAGCCAGCCATGTGAGGGGGTGGTGACGGATGGGGACCTCAGAGGGTCAGGATGGGATCCGGAAGGAAAGTGGGAGAGGAAAGGCTGAGGTGCAGTTGAGGCTGGGTGCAGAAAGGGAGCAGGCGGACAGACATCCAAGAGCACGGGAAGGAGGGAAACGGAGGCGGCTGTGTGCAGCGGCCTGCCCACTGTGCGCAGCAGCCTCGGGAGAGCTCTGGCCACGGGCCGTGAGAACTGAGGGTGGACCATGAGCGGACAGGCCCTGAGAATCCTGCCCAGATCCCAGCCCTCCACACCCCTGCTTCCTGGACAGCCTGCAGAACCTTCCCACCTCTGCGCCCCCTGCTCTGGAGATCTGACCATGCGCCGTGTCCACCCTGATGGAGGACGAGGACAGGAAGATGGCGTGTTAATACCCCTTCCTGAGCACTGGCATTCTGGTGCCATGATGGGTGGTGACCTCTGTGGTCTCACCTGAGACCTTCCCTGCCCTATGAGGCAGCTGGCTGCTCCTGTGTTGCTGAGGGGAAGGCCGGGGCTCTGGGGCACACCCCTTGCCCAAGGACATGTGGCTGGCTGGGGGACTCAGCTAAGCTCCACATCTGAGGATCCTGACTTTGAGATACACATGGGACCTCAGTTTCACTTCATCTTAAGCCCCCATGTGGATCCCCAGCCCCGTCTGGTGACCCCCGCAGCTGGAGGCAGCAGCTGCCCTTCCGTGCAGGATCACAGTGGTTTCAGTCCCACTGCACCGAAGTGCTGAGCCTGGTGTGAGCATGTTACGCAGAGGTGCAGATGGCCTCGCCCACTGCTCGTACACAGGGATGCATTCTCCGAGGTAGGACACCCTGAGCCACACTGGCAGCTCACAGAAGGTTCTAGAGGGGCTGTGAGACAGAGCAATGACCTCGGCCTGCAGGGATGGGGAGGGTAGGGTGAGGGAGCTGTGTAGAAGAGGTGATTCATCCCTGCGTGTCTCAGCAGCACCTCAGAAAAATAGCTACCTGCTCACTTGAGCTCAGCCCCCGAAAGGCCTCAAGGGACAGGCCCCTGAAGCCACACCAGGGTATTTGGTTTTAAGGCTGCAGACTCCTGTCGCATCGACTGCAATTGCTTCTCAAGGCCACTGAGCATTCTTGGGCTACACCCTAGACTCATGGTCCTTAAATTTGGCTGGGCATCTCATCCCTGGATCTGATCCCAAAGACAGAGGCCCAAGCTCGCTGAAGCAGGATGGAGTCTGATAAGGCCAACGTCGGAGAGCCATTGACACAGGGCCTCCCACTCAAAGTGTGGTCCATAGACCAGCAGCGCTGGTGACGTGGGATCCCTTAGAAAGGCAGCATCTTAGTCTCCAAGTCAGACTGCTACATCAGCTCAGGAGATACCCAGGGGATCCACATGTACCTGAAAGAAACCTGGAGAAGCCAGACATAGCCCGGGTTCAAAGTTCATTGATGATGAGGAAGAAGGATGTAGTCAACCCTAAAACCCAAATCACCCAGAGCCTCCAACTTCCCAGTGCCTCAAACTTTCTGCTGCAAGAGTCCATGTAAAAGTTGCACGACATACTTACCGTGCTCGTCCAGCAGTATGTTGTCTGGTTTGATGTCTCTGTAAAAGAAAACAAAGAAGCTGGCAGTGTGCTCCCTGAGCCCCGGGACGGGCACATCCACAACACACAGGCAGGACATGCTGGCCACACCCAGGGTGCTCACAGCTCCCCGGCCTGTGGGCTCAGGGAGGAGGACGGGAATTAGCGTGGTCATGGAGCACCTGTGTTCTTACTGCCTCTTCTCCTTCCTGGAATGGCAAGTAAATGGTTTGAATATATTTTCTTCCTGAATATTCTTAATTGTTGGCCTCTCAACTCCGACTGTGATGGTCGCAAGTGCTTGTTGAGCACATGATCTGTGCCAGCAGGTGGAGGCATCCCCCTGCCCGCCAGGTAGTCCAGCCCTCTCAGCAAGGCTCCACGTGGGTGTTAGGGCGGCCACTGAGCACAACTTGTCCATTTCGGGGCAGGCAAACTATAGCCCTGGGCCAAATCCAGCCCCAGGCCTGTTTGTGTATGGTCTGTGAGCTGAGACTCACTCTCACATGTTTAAAGGGTTAGAAAAACAAAACAACACATACAGACACACAAACACAAACAAAAAGGAATATATTAACACAACAAAAACTAATGTGGTCCTCCAAGCCTAAAGTATTTATTATTTGGCCCTTTATGGAGAAAGTTTGCCAACTTCTTTTTAGGGTAACACAGTGAACCACATGCAGCAAAATCTGGGCTGGGGGAGTTTGGGGAAAGTTCTGCTGCACATCACCATCATAGCAAAGTGCCTCCCAGTTCCAAGTGGGGCTTGTTCAAAGCTGGGGCTTTGATTTCTTTGTCTCTGCATGCCTGTCCCTAGCACAGTGCTTGCCCCGACAGGCACACGTGCAGCGCCACTGAGCGCCAGAGTGGAGAAAGGACGGTGAGGGAAGTCCAGTGTCAACCCCAATTTACTTATTATTAACATGCGCACAGGTGCTGAAGCTCTGTATTAAAAACAGATTTTACAAAGGCATACACTTTCACTTGTTTATAATGTCAAATCTACTGAGACTAATGATAGCTTTCTTCAAAGAGCAATTGCTCCTGAGTTTGTCAAATGTTAATTCTACCTGAAGACACTGTGGTTATTTGTAATAACGCAATGCAATGTCTATGGGTTTGAGGATGAAACAAACACTCATCTATATATTTAAATTTTTATTTCATTGTGACTTTTCAAACCCGTGAGTATTGAAAAGCATTAAGTAAGTGGGCCTCTGTTGCCAAGGTCATGAAACATCCACTGTGAGCAGAGAGAGGTGCTTAGAGGTGATGAACTTGAGAACCTATGGAACTAAAACAAAAGGCAGAAGACCCAGAGTCAGGTGTTTGTGGATGAAGTCAGCAACACTTGGTTCCTGCCCAGGGCAGCTCCCAGCAGGGCTTCTCAAGAAAAGGTGAAAAAACGGGAGCAATATGTGTCGAGAATGAGCACTCAGCAGCACTGGTCAAAGGCCCCTAAGGCCTCACTAGGACTGGGATGAGATGACCTCCCGCTGGGGAGTGGGATGGGGAGGAGGTGGCCCAGGGCCACAGACTAAGACAGAATTAGAGCCAAGATGGGCGGGTGGGTGCGGGGTGACAGACCTAAGGGTATGTGGTCTGGCACACTGGACTGGACAGCGTCTTCCCAAAATTCATGTCCACACAGAACCTCAGAATGAGACCTGACTTGGAAGTGTCGCCTTTGCAGCTGTGATTGGTTAAGGATCTAAGTCGTCCTGAGTTTAGGCTGGGCCCTAAATCCAGTGACTCTGTCTTTACGGGAGACAGGAGACGGAGGCTGGGACACACAGAGTCACGAGGGAGAAGGTGCCGTGGGAAGACGGAAGCAGAGCCATGCAGCCACAGCCAAGGGACACCTGGAGCACTGGAAGCTGGAACAGGCCAGGAACGAGTCTCCCCTGGACCCCCAGAGGACGCTCGGCCCTGACTGCACTTCCATTTCGGACTTCTGGCCGAAGTATGAGAGAATAGTTTGTTGTGTTAAGCCACCAGTTTCGTGGTCGCTTGCTGTGGCAGCCACAGGAGGCCAGCACAGTGGGCACAGAGGAAGCAGAGCTGGCGGAGGAGGACGGCAAATCCTGGCATAGCTGAGGTCCCACTGACCACAGTGTGGCCTTGGACAAGCCCCTTGTCTGTCCAGCCTCAGGATCCATGTCAGAAAGGCCTTCTCACAGTGCCTCATATCTTGAGAACAGAACGGCAGCACAGATGTGGCCGGCGTGGTCACCAGACCCCACAGCTCCAAGGAAAGGGGCCGTCCATCCTGGAGGGTACAGCCCAGGAACCAGACCGCCTGGGCGCCAACTCTAGCCCCTCTCGGATGGCCTGCGCAGTCCCTGCCTGTGCTTGTCTCCCTTGCTGTGCAGATTAAGTAGCTGACACACGACACACATTCCTTCTGTGCCAACTCTTAGCCTGGAGCAGAATCTCCACCATTTATGGGATGTTCCCTCTGTGGTCACTTAGTGAACACGTCAGACCCGCCCAGCCAAATGGAGCTGCATTCTAGAGGACAGGCCAGCCAGAAAGCACACAAATAAATGGCGTGACTGCAAGTTGGGACAAGCGCTTTGTCGACTGGAGAATGATGAAGTTCACACATTTATTTCAACACCTACACGCAAAGTTACATTCTTTTTTTTTTAATGACTCAAGTGGCTTTCCAAAGCATAGATCTGACCCTCTCCCTCCCCTACATACAGCCCCTTAATGGCTTGCTAGTGCCAGACTCTGGGATTCTATGTCCCAATACAATCTCAAAAATGAAAAATGAACGCTGAGACATGGCTGTCAACTTTTACATCTGACAACTAAGGTCATTAAAGCTAACTACTAAGCACTGCCACCTTATGCGAATGACAAAAGGGCAAACTGAGGGAGCCATTTCAACCCAGAAGAGTCACAAGGACGTAATTTTAGACTGGAGCAGACTTGACACATGCCCTGGCCCATCTGCGGACAAGTGTTCAGAAGGCACTGACCCAATGGCCAGAGTCAGGTGTCCTCATGGTGCTTCCTGATCTGGCCAGTCAGCCTGCCTGTGCCCTGCGGCCCAGCCCCAGCAGTCCCGGTGCTTCGGTGCCTTGGGCTCTCCCCAGCCCTCCCCAGCCCTCTCCCTGTTGACACGCTGACTTGGGTTTTAGGACCCAGCTCAGCTGCGATCTCCCGCTGGAGTACTGCAGTGGGTTGAAGAGTATGTCCACAAAATTCATGTGTACCTAGTACCTTTGAATGGGACGTTATTTAGAAATAGTGTCTTTGCCAGACAAGCATGCCCATTTGTGCCAGCAAATGGTGTCCTTGCAAGCAGGCTGTCACTTTGCCAGTGAGGTAGCTGGTTTTGCAGCTGAGTTAAGATGAGGTTGTACTACAGCACAGTGAGCTCCAAATCCAGTGACTGTGTCCTTCTGAGAAGACAGGAAAACAACAAATACACACAGAGAAGACGGCCTTGTGAGCACAGAGGCAGAGTCTGGATGATGCAGCCACAGGCCATGGAACACCAAGGATTGCCTGGGACCCCAGAGAGCTGGGAGAGAGGCAGGGACTTACCTTCCCTCAGAGCCACCAGAGGAACCAAATGTGCTGACACCTCAATTTCACACTTCTGGCCTTGGGGAGGGGCAGACTGCATCCTCCAACTTTGAAGGCCCTCTGTGCTCTGGGACCTTGACTCCGCCCTGGCAATCGGAGCAGGGAGTACCAGCGTGACAGGGGAATTTTACAGCTCCTGTCGATGGGGCCTCTCTGCCCAGACTGCCATAGGATGGCAGCAGCTGGGCGGGGCTGGGCGGGGCTGGCCGGCGGAGCTGACCCATATTGAGTGCTCACACTCTGCCAGTGATTGGTCCAGGCGCCCTGCATGTGTCACTCATGTGATCTTCGCGACAGCCTGTGTTCGTGTCCCATGGCTGCCGTAACAAACCACCACAACATGGTGACTTAGATCAACACAGATTCGCTCTTTCACGCTTCTGGAGGCCAGAAGTCCAAAATGAGTCTTGGGGGGCTGAAATCAAGGTGAGCAGGGCTGCATTCCTTCTTTCTGGGGGCTCGAAGGGGAAGTCTGTTCTTTGCCCTCTCAGCTTCTAGAGGGTGCTCACGTGCCACGGCTTGGGCACCCTTCCTTGTACTTCTGCAGCCCCTCGCCTCTGTCGTCACAGCTGCTGCGACTGCCTGCCCTGTATGAGCAGCCTCACGATGACATCCAGGATGATCCTCCCCTCTCATGATCCTTGACTCTGTCGCATCTGCAAAGTCCCTTTTGCCATGAGAGGTGACACGGTTGCAGGTTTTGAGGACTAGGCTGTGGCATCTTTGGTGGGAGCATGACTCATTCCACCACACAGCCCTTGTGCGTGGTGTCATGGGCCGAATCGTGTTTCCCTCGAGTTCATATGCTGAAGCCCTGCCCCAGTGTCTCAGAATGTGACTGTATTTGCAGACAGCGTCTTTAAATAGGTGATCAAGGTAAAAATGAGGACATCAGGGTGGGTTTGAATCTAGTCTAACTGGTGTCCCTACAAGAAGAGACTGGGACACACGGAGGGGCCTGTGCAGAGGGACGGCCTGATGACCAGGGAGCAAGAGGGCGGCTGTCTGCAAGCCAGAGAGTGAGGCCTCCAAGAAAACCTGCCCTGCCAGCACCTGCGTCCTGCATTCCAGCCTCCAGAAGGGAGGGCATTAATTTCTGTTGGTTAAGCCACCCGGTTTGTGATATTTTGTATTGTAGCCCTAGCAGACTAACACAGGTAGGCCATACTATTACCCCTGTTGTATTGGACAATAAAACTAGGACTGAGAGGAGTTAAACATTTTCCTGAATCATAGAGTAGAGCCGGGATATACCCACTGGAGACCCGTGACTTAATTTGAAGGCATGGAAGCAAGCTTTTAATGTACGCAGAGTCTACTAAGGTCTTATATCTAACATAATACCTCATATTGTCACTCAAATCATTTTCTTCTTGCTTTATTTTTTGGGGGAGAATGAGCCTTTGGTTAAGCCATGCTCAGAGGTTGTTGACTTTTCTTTAATTCTGCAAAGAACATGCATCAGTGTGGTTGACATTGATTAATTCAGCTCAAAAGCAGTGTCACTCCACGGGTGGCCTGGATGTTAACTTGGTTACGAAGGCAAGTGCATTCAGCTAATTACTCCCAAGTATATCTCAGAGAGATTTTGAAGCTTTCAGGATTACCAAGCATGTTCAAGGATGCGCTTGGGTGCAATTATTTCCTTCATGAATGGGCGAGCCAAGGCATAATGAGGGGTCATCAAGAAGCTCAGGCTCCGCCAGTCCACAGCCTGCACAGATCCACCCCACTGCTTTCTTTCTTTCTAGCTGCTCTTAGTACACTGAGATGCAGCAGCTGGTCCACGGGTCACTCTGCTCCACCAGACCATGGGATCCTCAAGGCAAGAGTGATGGCCACAGCACATGGAAAACAGCACAGGAGTGTGGAATAGCAGGACGCTGGCCCACAGGGACTGCGAGACAGTCTTCGGTGATGGGTGAAGTGCTAAAGAACCTTCACATGCGAACAATAGTTCAAATCCTTACTCTACTACTGTAAGGGTCTCAGTTTCCTCATCTGTAAAATGGGGATAAAATGAAGTAATATATGTGAAGGACTCCCCTATTTCCTAGCATATAGTAGATACTCAATAAGTGGTAGTTACTTCTCCCACCCCCTGCATCTGCTCCCACTTAGCAGAGACTTTAGGAGGAACAAGAGGTGGCAGAAAGGAAGAAAGGAAGATGGAGGAGCTGACCCCAAAACGGTTATGACCATTTCTCACATTTGTACAATCCTGTAGTTCACAAAGCCCCTTCCCATGCTGAAATCCATTTAATCCACCTGCCAATCCCAGAGAACCAGCATTATCTTCTTTTTTATGGATGAAGCAACTGCAGCCTAGAGAGGTGAAGTGACTTCCCTATGGTCACAGCTAAAAAGTGTCTGAAGCGCGATTTGAGCCCAGTTCCCCTGACGCCACGCGCTGCCCTTTCCTTTCCACCCTCTGGGTGCGCAGAGCCACCTGACCCGGCTGCACATGCCTGGAATGCTCCGGCCCTCGCGCCTGTGCACGGGCGGTTCCCCATTCCTGGAGTGCTCTTCTCTGCCCCAGCCTCCGCCTGGTCGACCGCGCCACACAGTCAGCTCTCGGCTCGGTGTCTGTCCTTCCGAGAGGCCTGGGTGGACCAGGTCCCAGCCCGCACTTTCCTACGCCCCCTGCTTCATTGGCCCGGTGGTGGCCGTGTGCGTGTGTATGTCGCTGCTTATCTGACTGATGCCTCTCTCTCAGCAGGCTCCGAGCTCCATCGAAGCAGAGCCCACCCATCATCCCGCCCTGCTCCAGTATCAAGTGCAGTAGGTGTTCAAAACCGCTGGTGGCGTCACTAAATCTATCAACTCATCACGAGGCACTGGGGGACGCCGGCCAGAGCTCCACCACATTTGAGTCCCAAGGTCCTGGACAGGCCCAGGCTTGCGCACATGGCCCATCAGTGCCAGGTCCCGGCTGGGGCCCGAGCAGGGGCTGTCCGACGCCCTATGCCAGCACCGCTCACGGCGAGAGCGGCTTTCCTGGAGGCCCGGCCCGCCCGGCGCCGCCTTGTTCCGCCCGCTCTGGGAGAGTGCAGACCGCCGTGGCTTTGGCTCTGCACACTGCTCTTGGACGGGCCATCTAGGGGCTCCGAGGGGCCCGGCCTGCAGGTGCTGCCCCCCTCATGAGCTCCCACTTCTGTGAGACACTCGGACAACACCTCATCCTTAACCCAGCTGTCTGAGGAAAATGCTGGAAGGAGTTCAAGTCCATGTCAAGGCCGAATCTTACTGCTCCATGCACATGATTCCTGCTGGGATCCACGGAGACTGGGGGCAGCGGCGGCCAGCAGCCTCCCGCAGGGACCCGGCCGTTCACACGGGTTAAGGGACTTCCCTTGACTGGCCTGGCGAGTTAGTACCTGCCCTGGGATTTGAGATTCAGTTTTCTGAGTGTCCTGAACCTCTCTACCCAGGGATTTTATCCGAGTCATTGAGAATGGTGTCTGGGAGCCGGAAGCCACCTAAGGAACCGCTGCGTTCTCTCTCCTTACTGCAGACAGGCGTGCTCAGAGATGTCCGGATACTCGGTCAAATGAAAGATACGTCCATTTCAAAGCTGGGCTCACGTCTGAGTCAATCTTACCCCACGTGCTCTTTTGACCACCAAGAATTCCCTGTTCCCTCTCCTACCCCGTTCCTACCGCCACCTCCCTCCGGCCCCCCATTCATCACCCTGCATGGGCTCTGCATCCTGCCGATGTGAACTCCTCCAGGCACTCGGCACTCCGTGTGGACCCCTGCCCTCTGCCTGCAAGGTCCTGGCGCTGAGGACACGGCATGAGCCGTCTGCCCTGGGGGAGCTTGCCC
The DNA here is from genome assembly GCA_963574435.1 of Cheirogaleus major. Classification (NCBI taxonomy): domain Eukaryota; kingdom Metazoa; phylum Chordata; class Mammalia; order Primates; family Cheirogaleidae; genus Cheirogaleus; species Cheirogaleus major. The sequence goes on from CAUYPO010148131.1 coordinate 24,402, forward strand.
GGAGCCCACAGCGCAAGGCTCCCTTTGAGCGGGGAGGGGCAGCCAGTGGGGAGAGAGCTGTGCGATATATTCCATGAAGGTCAGAGGGGTGACGGAGGGTGCTAGTGGGAGAGATGGCTGGGAAGGGTCCCGCAGGATGGACAGAGGCGGGGCTTTGAGCTGGGTGAGGAGGAGGGCACCGGGCCCTTGGGGGTGCAGCAAGGGGGTGCAGGAGCTGTGGACCTTTGCTCTGAGTGCTACGGAGTGTCCCCGAGATCTTCGAGGAGGGGAAGGATATGACCTGCTCACACACAGCCCTGCTGAGTGGAGCCATTTTTATTTTAGGTGATGAGACCTGCACCTAGGCATGTTCAGTGACTTCCCGGGACAAGCTTGGCTGAAGCCGACGCCCTCTTCTGACGGACCCATCCCATTCACAGGAGTGGGGGGCCCAGAACCCCCAGCAGAGCGAGCCCGGCCTCCCTCCGCCCTCACAGCCTCAGCATCGCCACCTGCCTTGGGACAGGGAACGGGTCTCACCTGCCCTTTGTCCCAGTTCCATCGGGCACAGGCTCTGTAACACACCTCGCCTGGCTTGTCCCCCCTGCCCAGCACCCAGG